>VCRD01001857.1:1598-14524 GCA_006783055.1 Trinorchestia longiramus
AACGTGTGTGGGTTAAACCTAACATCACCAGCTTGGTCGACTGGTGAGCGAATATGCTTGCGAGCGGGAAGACCCGGGTTCGAATTCCGCTCTCGACATGGTTGACGCAGCTGGAAATACGGCATGGGACTTGGGTAAAACAACCGAATAATTATCGAAGTAATTATCCGACTCAAGAATGGGCGAGAAGGTTCGTTCCTATAGCCTCATTCTATTCTATTCTAAATACTGAAATTATGTTCGGCAGCATTCATTTGTTCATATTTATTCTCTTAGTTTGCTAGCATGACATACCAAAGCATAAAAACAAATTCATACACTCAAGCCCTGTTCACTTCACCAGCAATTGCCAAGCAGTTGGAAATTCGCAGAAAAACTATTTTCAACAAGAAACAGTCAAAAAAAGAAAGGACTATCAGCACGAATTCGAACAATTAAGACCTAACGTGCCAATAGCAGGGCTCATTAAGATGCTCAGACACATTTGTAGGTTTAATGAAAGCGAAATACGAGTATTATATTGATATAAATATGTATCTATAAATATGCAGTATATCCTCGACAAATACTAACATTTTGTTTCTCAATAAGGTTTAATGTTGTTGATACTTGTTTTGCACGGATTTCACGGGTTATGTCATTTCGAAATATGATACAAATAAAAGTTTTGAGCTGTCTAAATACTTGTTTCTCCTCACTGCATACTTTCTTCGATTGATCTGGACCCACATAGGGTAAAAAATATCGTAACTAAAGAGCGAATACAGCATTCACTAAGCCAATTGCATGGTTACTCACACTATGATGAATACTAATAATAATATTGATATATTCTGCTATCAATCTTTTTCTGTTCAATAAAACGAATCAAGTAGCGCGTGGTGCAATAGATGTCGTTCCCTATTCCTACAACACAAACTCTGTACTTAATAACTTTCTCATGGCCAGCAGGAGGAAGAAGCAACCCATCGCCCGTGATTAGTCAAGAAATTGAAGAATTCGCAGGAATCAGACATAAAAATTAACTAGGAATGTCATCGCAACTTTTACAGTTCGGTCAAAACTCAGTGGATTTTTTTATTATGTCTGCTGAGAGCATGTTCATGCATTTAAGTCAACTTGACAAAAACATTTTGCTAAAAAGGCTGTATATGTGAAATGAACACCACAGAGCAACAGAAATTTCCCAAAGTAAATGTCGAGGATAGCCAGTACATTTCTCCCTCCGTCGTGCAGGTCAAGAAACGTACGTGACTCCTTGAGGAGAGCGAAGTCCTCAAGATTCACTGAAGAATAATTGCATTTTCTGCACCGCACTCATACAATCCAAAAATAATAAACTAGTAGAATTTGACAGAAAAAATGGAACAGATACGGACTTTGTCAATTTCAGATTAATATTAGAATTTGCTGATGATTCAAACAATATAGGAACTAAAATTTAAACTTAACATGGCGTATAATGGAGATTTTAAAATCAAAACGTTGAAGAGTTTTTGATATATATAATAAATTATGATATACAAGCTGGTGCCGATGAGGCAAAACACATCGCATGCAGTCCATGGAACGTTAATGCAAGACCAGATTTTGTGGTCGAAAACTACATTACAATATTGGCTTCATACATTATTTATATTATTCGAAATAATTCATTACTTCATTTTCTACTTATGTGTAATCAATTTTAATTTTTTCTGTTATAACTCGCTTTAACGAGTGCATGAATGTTAAAATTAAAGTACATAAAATCCGTTTTTAATTGTGAAAAAAATTAAGCTCAAAAACAAACGTGCAAAATGAAAGTACGGGATCCTTCACCAAACAATGATCAAGGATTTATTCTTATAAGTTTCTCATCGTTAACATTTGATTAATACATTTCATGCTTGTTCTCGTGAAACACACACACGAAAAATTCATTCAAACGAAGATAAGATGATGCACAAAACGTCACACAACGTAAGCAGATACAAGCTCTAATGCAGTCATACAAACTGTAATCGTACTAAATACAAAGACATGCACGTAACAGCATTCCCAAAGCAAAAAATAATAATTTCAACTCACCCATGCCAGCAAACTGCATCTTGCGAATGCTCACCTGGAAATGAGTAAAAAATACCAGAATAAGAAAAGTATGTACGGAATTATTTGAATAAATTGTTTATAATCGAGTGATCATTCAAGCATACTCTATTTAATCAGCAGGAAATGGTAGAGGCAACCAGTACACAAATAAATATTCGCTAAAATTTCACGTTTAGTTTTCCTTGTTCTTACCTTCAAAGGGAAAATATATCTTGGGTGTTTATTGCAATACAACTGTTAGATAGTAAAATTTCGTCACAGTACATAGTAAAGTAATACGCTATAGTAGAAAACTATGCTTTACTCACGTAGCTTACAGGTCTCATTTGAGTTCACTTCGCTTAGGAGCGTGTGGTACAAGGCACGTACAAAAAAAAGAGTGCTTGGTACATAACATGTACAAAAAAGAATGCGTGGTACAACGCACGTACAAAAAAGAGAGTGCGTGGTACAAGGCACGTACAAAAAAAGAATGCGGGGTACAAAGCACGTGCAAAAAAAGAATGTAGTACAAGGTACGTACAAAAGCGTGCGTGGTACAAAGCACGTACAAAAAATACTGAGGTACAAAGCACGTACAAAACAATACTGAGGTACAAAGCACGTACAAAAAAAAGCTGTGGTACAAGGCCCATACAAAGAAGTCACAGGTGCAAAAGTCACAGGATAATTTAAGTACAGGAAGCGAAAGGATAATTTATGCATAAAATAAATTCGTGATCAACAGCAATCAACAATTTGGGATCAGCCTTTATATGATTTTAATTAATCACAATTGGAACTGAAGTGACTAATTAAATTACAATGATTTTAATTAATCACAGTGTGCACAACGTCAAAAACTCGAGCAATTTAAAAAAATTATGCTTCAAAATATTAAAGTATCGAACACATGTGAGCCCGTTGAGCTAGACTGAGAATATTGCAGCACAATATCAAATTTAAACTGACCTAGTAGCTACAAAATATTCTCTACATTTCATAACGTACTCAATACTACAACAGTTATTCACGTTCGACAACGGTCACTCACTTTTACCTTGATTGAACTTGCTAATTCTTCTTTATAGACTTGACAAAAAGGCTTTTCCTCGGGAACTCAAGGTGTATCTCACAGTAGAATAGTGTTGCGTAGTTGAAAAGTGTCTTCATTTCGTGATAACATTAGATTCGGAATAATCTAAACCAAACCAATTAAATGCAGTTTGTATCTTTGTAGAGGGCGACGATTTTGTTTTAGAAGAAGATGGAGCAAAACTTTCTTCTCTGATTGTCAATTCTCCAACATAAGCCACGCACTAGCGTCCCCCAAGTGCCTTGATGCAGCAGCTCTAGGAAGATTAGCGGAGATGAGCGATCTTGTGGAGCCATAAATTGGGAATAATTTTTTTCCTGCAGCTACGAAGCAACGATCGAGGATATTACTATGATGTATATTATCATTTTTCTCCAGTGCTTTTTATTTTATCCCTGCAGCGAGAAGTAAAAAAAATACATACAACGCACAAGTTTTAGCTACTATTTGTGATAATTTCACACAGACTGGCAGGTCTTTGTAGATGAAGCTAACCGGTAGCCAACAGTTTTTTTTTCAATCATAATTTGAAGTAATAAATTACTAAATAATTTGTTAAAGTGAATTATACACATTATAGAGACATAAATCAACTCATACACTACCATACGTTGCCACAAAACCAGAAACAGTAACGACCATGCTAAGCTTTGTTCAGAGAGATAATTACCAGTCCTCTTCTTGTTACTCGTCTTTTAATTCTTTGTACGTCTATATCTGTGCGAAGATACAGAACTGAGAAGATACAGAACTGAGTGTGTGGAAAATTGCATTTGGCTATCGGAACTGACCACCGGAACTCTACAGAGGCCTCTGTGTCCGCCATTATCACCCCATGATGTGCTGCTTTGATAGAGTAAACGGTGAAATAATTCAGAAGTAAAACTCCTTGACAAAAGATCCTTTGACAAGTTTAGACTATCATGGGAAATGGCATGGCTGTAACCACAGACACATCACTAATTGCAATCGCAGAAATGCTGACGTATTCAAGATGCCCGAACAGGAGTTCTATCGCATACATGATGCATCGATTTTTCAGATCAAATTATGATCCATAATATAAATTCGTATAAAAGCAGAAAAAAACATAAGATAAACTGTGTACTCAATAGACTCCAAGATTAACGCCGCTGCGTTGACAGCAGGAAATTACGAATGATTTCTACAGAAGAATAGACGATACTGACAAATATTACAATTGACAGGAGATACTGACGAATATTACAATTGACAGGAGATACTGACGAATATTACAATTGACAGGAGATACTGATAAATATTACAATTGACAGGAGATACTGATAAATATTACAATTAACAGGAGATACTGATAAATATTACAATTGACAGAAGATACTGGGGAATATTACAATTGACAGGAGATACTGAGCAATATTACAATTGACAGGAGATACTGAGCAATATTACAATTGACAGGAGATACTGAGCAATATTACAATTGACAGGAGATACTGAGCAATATTACAATTGACAGGAGATACTGAGCAATATTACAATTGACAGGAGATACTGAGGAATATTACAATTGACAGGAGATACTGAGGAATATTTCAATTGACAGGAGATACTGAGGAATATTACAATTGACAGGAGATACTGAGGAATATTACAATTGACAGGAGATACTGGGGAATATTACAATTGACAGGAGATACTGAGGAATATTACAATTGACAGGAGATACTGGGGAATATTACAATTGACAGGAGATACTGACGAATATTATCATTGGAAAGACACAAGGGATGAATCCTTTATCCGTACAATGCAAATCATGTTAGAGTGTAGGTAAAAAGTCCTAAGGGAACAATTAGACAGTAGATAATTATTTGACAAATATTACCATCACGCTGACAATACGGAGCATTTTACATATGAAATTGCTTCACAATTTTGTACACATCAAGTGTTTAATTATTTCGTTTCCGAATATCTTGTCCCAAGTACCCATGATTGTATTAAATCTGTCGTAAAATATTAGTTTCCTTCACCCAAGATCCAATCATTTAAACTCATGCAGCCACATCTCTCTAGAAAAAAAACAACCTTGAAAGAGTTTCCATTTTTTCCGAAATCATTTCTTGCATGCAGATTTGGATGATCGAATGGTTTCTGGAATTGAGATTTTAGAAGCAGTTGATCTCGCGCACACGCAAAGATTGTTGGTCTTACTAAAATTAACATTTAAACATGAATTTTCATATAATCAATGAGAACATCAATATTGAAAAAACTCAAGGCAATGAAATGTCTAGGAAATGGATATAAATTTACTCATACAAACCTTTTCCAATTTGTCGTTGTACTCAGTAAATACAGGGTTCTAAACAGGTTCTTATTTTGTGCCACGAAAAGGAGACAAATTTTCATTGCAGCCAAAGAACACCCAGTAATAACTTGCAGGCAACAGCTTGTAGGAAGTGTTCTAACTTTTTAAATGAACATAAAAATGGAATCTCTCCGCTCTGCAAGGGAAAGATTGGCATATTACGCACTAGAGTTACGACCAACACGATAAAGACGGAAAAATAATTAAGTCTATGACAGAGGCTCAGATGTGGAGGGTAGCGTAATCGGGTAAATCTGCAGTCACATGTACAGTTGACGATTCTTAACGTAATGCGTATACTCGAGTATTGCTCTGATTATTACCCAAGCACGTAATTTCAACTATCGCATCCATTCGAAGAACGTTTTATCGGAGTCTAGGGGCAACACAGACAGACGACGTCCATCACGGAGAAGAAGGAAAGAAAATGAGGCCAACATACTCGTATATACAAAACTAAGCCTACCACAGCTCCCTGCAGTAAACATTGTAGATTCTACTTCGAGTAGCTTGAGTGACCACTTATTAAAGTAAATTCGAAAAAACACATTGACAAAAGACAGTTATTATCATCTTAGTGCTCTGAGTGACACTCAGGATTCCTATAGATCCATCCATGAGCGCCAAAATGAGCTCGTAAAACGAGCTCTGCATCAATCCAACGTCAAATTCTGCGAGCAGAAGCGCCGTCCAGAGCGAGGACAAAGTGACTTAGATGGTTGTCGTTATCTGAAGTAACGCCTCTTTTACCAACATATTAATAGAAACTTCAGAGTTCACTAACACACCCTCCTAGACTGAGATCAAGAGGAATTTGATCCATGAAACAGCCGCGACCCACATCAGGACTAAGCCAGGTTTCTGTCTGAAGAAGAGGGTAAGGCTAATTCTATAAAGGGGAGCTGTCAGATGACTCATAACAACAATGTTATAAAATCATATAATCTAATGTGAATTGCCGAAAATGATTTCAATTTTTTGTAATAGATTCAGAGATGTATATGTAATAAATATCAGTATGGTGTTATCACTTGTCGCCATGTGATACCATAGCATTTAGGGGCACGGGCCTCCCAACATTCCAGCTACCCACCCACCTATGCCCGAGCTCCCCACCCACGCAGACCAGGCATCAAGGCCTGGATTAATTCGTCCGCATGAGACGATCGTCTTGTGTGTCTCGGATTCCGTAACGCTTGGGAACCCTGTATTTACTACAGACTGGGAGCCTTAGATTTTTTTTCATTTAAATAGTGGAGAGAGCATTTAGTCAGTAAATGTTCTCGACTTTTTTTCATTAAAAAGTTGAACTTCCTGAAACTCCCTGAGAAAATCTGAATTGCGTGTTTGAGTAAATTTTAGATAAGAAAATATTTCAAATTCGACAGTTCCCGTGGAAATTCCACGATTCATATTTGATAATTTGTAATTATTATAAAAATAAATGTATTCAAGATTTACGACGAATTATTGGGTTTTATATGAATAATTTTCATTACTATATACAGAACTTCCATTCTGTATCATATCTACTGATAACGTCGCCCAGATAAAACCCGATGAAATTTCTTGATTTAACCTGTTAAGCGTTATTTACATCATATGATGTTTGTACGAGTTGCATTCTACTGGCAACTTACACCATATGATGTAGATGCGCGACGGTACCACAGCGGCGTTAACATCGTACGATGTTATAATGTTTATTAGTTCAATTAGCGTTGTTATTATTGTCATATTACAATTGTAATATGGCAATAGTATTATTATTGTCGAGTGAGCGGTGACCGTTAACAGGTTAAAAGTTGCAAAATTAAGAATCGATGAAATTAATACGTTTTTCAGTTTTAACCGTGGTATTATCAGAATCTGAATATTTTTCCTGAATATATACAAAACTTTTATTATCTAACTTTTCTACCGATAACATGGCCGTGTAAGAGAAGAAAGCTAATAATGGAAAAATGACGTATTTTATAGTGATCCGGCACCTCTGGTATCCACAATACAATGTTTAGAATACATGCGTACCCGTTCTGATTTCAGTTCAATAATTTTTCATCAGTAATAGATAGGAAGTAATGGGACAGACACACACAGATACAGAGAGAGAGAGAAAGATGGAGATATATTGCCTATTATATATGTAGACTAGATAGTTGCCGTGGAACTTCCCCGATTTAGATTTGACTAATTTGAAATGATTATCAAGATGAATGTTTTAAAGATTTACAACAAATTATTGTATTTTCAATGAATACTCCTCATTAAATTGCATTAAGAACTTCCTTTCTGCCTCCTATCTACCAATAACATGGCCCAGATAGTACCCGTTGAAATTCCTTAGTTTCAAAGTGAGGAAATTAAGAATTTATCAAATAAAATACATTTTTCACTTTTACCCGTGGTATTAACAGACTCCGAATATTTTTCATGAATGTATACAGAACTTCCACTTTCTATTGTATCCACCGATAACATGTCCGTTTAAGAGAAGAAAGCTAATAACGGAAAAACTGGCATCTTTTATAGTGATCCGGCGCCTTTGGTATCCACAATACGTACAAAGCTTGTAATACATGCATACCCGTTCTGAATTCAGTTCAATAATTTTTCTTCAGTAATAGATAGGAAGTAATGGGACAGACACACACAGATACAGAGAGATGGAGATACATAGTCGATTATATATGTAGATGATAAAGTACACTTTCAATCAGGGACTACAAGCATACTTTTTACTCAGAGCCCGTTACAGCCTCGCAGTCTCGTGTGCATCGCGTTCACGAGATGAAGGATTCTGTCGCAGCATCCGAAGCGCCATTAATTTTGACAACATCGTCTGTATTGATTCTTTGTAGCACTGATACGATTTTAAGACGCTCCATTAGGTTTTATTCAAGCATTCTGAATCCCGGCCGAAAATCTCTTTTTCTGAACGTGCCAAGCATGACTGCGATTTTCTCCCTCTCAACAATTACGTGGAATGGCATCAGATTGAAGCATGTACGCCGCAAGAAGCGAGAACGGTGCAAATTTACTAAGATCACATCCTAAGGCCGCAGTACTTCACCGTGACAAATAGGCTCTCACGGAAGCCCGCAGAGAGTGGAGATTAGCGAGAAAAACAAGGCAATGACAGCAGCTGCGCCGAGTGAGTTGCGTTATCTCTGATGCACTGTTTATCAACATAATTTTACCACAAATTGAAACGAGCTCACATTCTATTTTTCTATCATCAGGTATTATTATTAAAATAGCAAGGAATAAACAAGGTGAAAAAAATTTTTGGACAGTTTTTAACCCATTAGCTCCCATCATACTATGTAGAGTAGGTCAAGTCCATTAGAAATCATTCACTTTAGCCCTATATTCTAAATCTTTCGTTCTAAAGTTGGGAATAAAAAAGGTGTAGATATAAGGGGTAATTTACGTAATGTTTCGTTCGGTGGAGAAATAACTTCGGCGTTGGGCAAATTTAGTCTATATAGCCTGTCCTCATTTGAGGACAGTGGGCGCTAGTGAGTTAAATGTTGTGACTGCACCTGTAAGATTCGTTAAAATTACATAATTGGAAACAACACGCGTAATCAAACCGCAAATTTATGAACTTTTCCGATGACACATAATCTATATACAAATAACAAAAAATGGGTTGAAATAACCATTTGAAAACATGCTTCAGAATGCTTTTACTAACGTTAATTTCGAAAATTTATCCCCAGATCCGAACCAGGATTATTTCAGAAGTTATTATAAACTGTAGTGTACCGCTAGTCTTTTAACTCTTGTATTGGGAGTCGTTCTTTGGACGCCATCTTACCAAAGCTGCAAAATTCTACACAACGTTTAGTATCAAATCACTGGAATGATCGTATAATTTTCATCTGCACTGTAAATAACAGTCATAGAAGTATTTTTAAGAGCTTCATTGTTCGTCTCAGCAGAGTAAGTTACATTATAAAGCAATGAAAATAATTTGGGAGCACTGAAAACTATTCATGAGCTGGCGATCCTTGTAAAATATTTTCAGAAAGTGCCCAGATCACTGGAAAAATTTCAATACGGTAAATGACCGGTGGTTCTAAAAGGGCGATCCCATACGAACAACCAAAACCCGTGATGAGTTCCAATATAATAATATTAATGTATTGTCATAGCACAGCCAATCACTGGATTCAAATTCAATGGAAAATTCATAGAGGATACTGAAGAAGCATGTCCACAAGCGACGAGTGACAAACTATTATGAATAGAAGACTGTCACAAATGAACACTGAACCAAGATACCAGAAAAGTTTTGCCAGGATTTAATTGAAGCATACAAGAAGCGCTTAGGAGCAGTAGTGGTGGATGAAGGCGGTCCACCTAAAGATGAAATAAATTTTTCCAGGTGTCCGAATATTTTTTTCACCCTACATTTTGTTATTTACTTACATAATTCATTAAATATGTTTGAGAAAAATCATAATTTTGCTATTTAGTTAAGATTGTTGTTTTAAATTATATATTTTTTACAAATCGTAGTTGTATTTCATCTGAAAGTGCTGTGAATTTTTTTTGTGTGTCCTAATACTTTTTTTTTACCACACTGCGTCGCATGAGCATGTTTCTATAAATATTCAACAGTTAAAATTCCCATGCGTAGAATTAAGTAATATAATAAAAATATCATATTCAGAGATAAATTGAATTGAAATTAAACATAATGAGAGCAGAACGAGAAAAAGTGTGTGTAAACCACTGCGGGATGAAAGAAAAATGAAACGGGGATTTGATGAACAACCTTCAACACGTTGCCTCCGATTGCCTGATTGGCGTAAAACTTCACTTTGTACGCATAGTCACTAGAAGGATCTGAAAAAATTACAGAACCTAACCTAAGTGGTACACATACGTACCACTTCGGAGTCAACGTGTTAATATGAGCGAATTTATGCAGCTGTAACATGACGCGTCGTGACTCTGGGTAAGAACTACACGTAGGATTTGGTTGAATTTCAAACTAGAAAAGAAAAAACGCAACAAAAGTGTATGTAAGCAGAATTTAGGCTGGTTCATAAATCAGCTGAGCTTTACTAAGAAAAACGATGGTTAAATGTGGCCAAATTCAGGTCGGGCTAAATTTAACTTGTGCGAACATTTGATGTAGGTCTGGATCAGGACACATCACGTAGTGGATTAAATTTGATGGAGGGTCAGGGTTTGCAAGCGTCAGGGTTTGCAAGGGTCAGGGTTTGTAAGGGCCAGGGTTTGCAAGGGTCAGAGTTTACAAGGGTCAGGGTTTGCAAGGGTCAGAGTTTACAAGGATCAAGGTTTACAAGGGTCAAGGTTTACAAGGGTCAAGGTTTACAAGGGTCAAGGTTTACAAGGGTCAAGGTTTACAAGGGTCAAGGTTTACAAGGGTCAAGATTCGTAAGGTTCGAGGTTAGCAGAAACTTTACAGCACAAAGATTGTAAGGTTTAGAACAGGTTAAGAGTGAATTAAAATGTCGTGGATGGGAGGTGAAACAAAATTCATTTCCAAGTTAAATTCAGCATAAATTATGCTAAAGTAAAAGCAAATGCTAAACCTAAGGAGGAAGTTACGTCAAGTAGATTGTCTTACTTTAGCAGAAACACAATTAATTTTGGAACTATCTCACTGTTCGTAGAGACATAAAAACGGGGTCTAAGTAATATATGCTTACAGGGTTTGCTACAAAATGTATACGCGCTTCAAGAAAACTACACGGTTATTTCAAACGTTCACAACAGCGGTTTACCGTACACTGTGCACGTAAAACAGGAGTGAGCAGTACAAGCATACGAGGCATTCTTGAAGAAGTTCAAGGGAGATGTTACATCCTATGATCATTTCATGCAATTAATGATGAAGATAATCGGGATCGAAGAATCCAGTTTCGTGAGGGGCTTAGACGAGTGAAGATGGAGACACTTGCAGACTTTTTACATATGGCGAACAGTAAAGGATGTCGTGTACCGCAGACACTTGATTACATCGGAGGTCTTTACACAACAAATTAAGAACGAATGTGCTGCAATTTTACTGGACACATGATCGACGTTGCTCAAGCAGTGCTTAACCGTACACGTAACTGTTTGAAAACTAATGCCCAACACTCTGAACATCTCCAGTAATTGTAAAGTGCAAAGGAAACATGTTCACATTATCCATTTAATATATTAGAGAAAATTTGTCATTTAGCGGCTTAGTTAAGTTTCTTGTTTTCAATAATTTATTCTTTTAGAAGTCGTACAGTTGTATTATGTCTGATGTGCATTCAAATAATATTTTGAAAGCGTCCATATACTAACATCGTGCTCAAATATTAGCACATGTTTTTATTTTCCTGAAATGTGTATACATTAATTTGGCAGGCTCTGTACATATGTTAATTTCATCCCTGTAATTAACCATGGAAAATTTTCGAAAGTATCATTTCAATAAATTAAAAAACAAAGTACATTTTCGTTGTATTCAAGATCAAATTAAACCCCTGCCGAAATTCAATAATTATCGTCATATACAATAACACAAAAACAATGAAAAAAGTACAACATTCCAAATTTCTTTTAATACGACAAATTGTTAAACGACACAAATTGGTATGAGACATACATGTAAAAGTAAAACCAAATGCTAAACGAACAAAGTTCTCCAAAAGTAGCAGGAACTTCTGCAAATGAAAAAAATTAAAAATACAGGTTTGACAAATAAAAATAAAAAAGGTAGTGTCAGACAAAAAAACGATAGTAAATATCATCAGCGGTGCGAGACATCACTGCAACAAATACAGCCCTTGGCCCCAATTCTCCTGTTATTATACGCGAAAATATTCAAGAAAAATTGACGCATCATATTTTTAACCACTAACACTTTTCATGTAGTATTTGTCATTCGTGGTGTGTCTTATTTGTCTTCATTTCTTTAATAAATGGACTAGCGATTTCCGTACTTCATTTCTACATAAAATGGCAAAAAGCTCTTTAGATTATAATTATCGTAAAACAGCTGCAACTGTTGCAGCTTTTCAGTAATTAGACACAAAGTCCCCAGCTGATCTCACTAGAACTCAAAAAACGCAAGAACTTTACCTCCATGAAGTTAAGGTTTAAGATCCGAACGAACATCAACTTCTACACAAAAATCTGAGACTTTCCGAAAATTAGTGACATCAATCTTTGCTTCATTTCCTATTTCATTTCTAACCACAAAAACGTTCCGACATCTTCGCTAATCTTTTACCGACACCGGGACCCTTCTTTGAGGGTAGAGTTTTTGCTGTGTAATGAAGAGGCAGACATCTGAGAGATTGCTCAGAGATTGCTCAGAAATTGCTCAAAAACTGCTCACAGACTGCTCACAGACTGCTCACAGACTGCTCAAAAACTGCTCAAAAACTG
>VCRD01001857.1:14560-49403 GCA_006783055.1 Trinorchestia longiramus
TCACAGACTGCTCACAGACTGCTCACAGACTGCTCACAGACTGCTCACAGACTGCTCACAGACTGCTCACAGACTGCTCACAGACTGCTCACAGACTGCTCACAGACTGCTCACAGACTGCTCACAGACTGCTCACAGACTGCTCACAGAGTGCTCACAGACTGCAGTGTCATAGTATTTCGCAATGCGGGCTGCAGTTGTGACGCTAACACGGGGAAGGATTTTCAAAATTCATTCTCTTCAATCAGACCCAAGTTCTACAGATCATGAGTTGCTATTAATTGTTCCACTCAGTAGTACGTATTTCTGACACTCATACACAGAGAAAGCAAGCGTACCTCGAATAACAGAAAAACAAAACTGAAAATGGAAAATGATTCAATGAAATTAAACCGCAACAAAAAGTTCAATAAAATGGGACTCAAGCCCATGATAGACTTAATACTGCAAAATAGAAAGGTCAACTTTATATTATAGCAACATTCTCAACACTCAGATATTCGAGATAAAGCATACCTCAGAACGAAATTCTGGACTACGGACGTGTAAATATCTTGTTCCCATACAGTTAGAGAATAATGATGAGAATGCAGTTACAGAGCAACGTGAACAGGACTCCGGCGTCCCGTTCCAGAGGGAATGAGGACGCATTCGCCCTCCAAACGAGCAGCTGTCTGGAATTTGGCGACGTTGTTATGTAATCACACGAAAACTGGAATATTTTCATCTAAAGCTTTAGAAGACGCACTCGCCCTTATAGTCCCGCTCAAAACCTTCGCAGCTGCACTATTTGATAAGATCAATTAAAGGTTTTGAGGTTCATTAAACAGAGATTCGACAGAAACAGTGAACATTACGACAAAGTGAAAATTAGGAGTATGGAGCAGACACTAATATTACAGATGCAGAATACAGAGCGTACTACGTGTTCCCAAACTTCAAATGAAAGCTGTGATACGAATTAAAAATTAAGTCGTAAATATCACCCATTCTTCAATTAGCATAAATCTACAACACTCACGTAATTAAAATTAGCCTCTCATCAATAACTTTGTTCAAATAAGAATACAAAGTGTTCTGGTGAAAAATTTGACAATGAAAACAGTTTATGTGTAGGAATACAGCACATAGAAAAATAAAAAATCCCTCAATCAGGACTTTTCCAAACCCGAAGAGCAATTCAATATACATATATGTTGGATCTTGTTAATAAAATGATGTATAGGTTGTAAAGAATGAAGCACTTGGGTAGGGGTGAGCTTTCTTTTAAATTTTGCATACTTAAAAATTACTAAGTAAAATATCTTGCTTGATTGTTTTCGATATTTTCGATTATTGCTCCAAATTGAAAGATTACTGCATTACAATCGACACAGTAACAGCACTACCATTAATACAAAGTAATTTTACGACAAACAAAATAGCTCACACGATTGTCGCATTACTTGTTGCACGGCGTACACGAGGATGCGTGACTTGAAACTATCAACGAGAGCGAACCAATTTGAACTGTCCAAGAACTAGTAATCGAAACCATCACGAAGAAACACTCAACTTATGTCAAACATCAGACTCTTCACTAGCTCAGAAAGACAAATTGGTGCACTGCACTGCACTGCACTGCATACATTTAAAATAGAATAGAATAGAATAGAGATTACAAAAAGATAAGGCAATAGGAACAAGCAGGTTGGTCCATTTTCAGATTGCTACACGCACATACACCTCAATCACGTAAGTTATTTCAGTTACGTACACGCACTTTACTCAATCACCTGTATTTTAGTCACGCACATGTACTGCAATCATACACAGGTCACAGGAGTTAGTGAGATAGAATCACTAAGTTACAATACCAGAGGGTTCTTTATCCAATATTTGTCGAGATGATTTTTGAATGTGTTCACAGTGCCAGTAGAAACGATTTTTTCGGGTAGAAGTACTTTAGAGTAAGGTACTAATCGCTTCCAAACAAGAAGAAAAGCTGTAGAAGTGAAATTTGTGTGATGAACCTAAACTAAGATACACGTACAAAATCTACACGATAATAATGAGTTTAATACAGATTGCTGATCTCGTCCAATCAGCCCCAAATTTAGGACCTACATAATTTTCTGTCGTGCTCTGCAACAACTAATTGATTCGTTGAAATTAAGTGAAAAGGTAGAAAAGGTACAATAACACAACCTTTGGGACAGTAACGTCTCGATGACAAACCTCAAATATTTCGAATGAATTTCGGACAATTCCTCCACACCATAGCATTCATCTATGAACTCGAACAAAAACTAAATTTCTTACACTTGACAGGTTCATTACAAAACACAGAATATTTTTAGTATGAAAACGATGTTACAAGGAGACAATGTCATGTAGTGAAAAGAAAAAAAACTCATAAAATCTATTGAATAAATGTCAATATGCAACGTCATTCGAAGCTTCTAAAAAAAATAAATGAATAAATCGTGTTCGTTTGAAAAATTAAACATGCATATGAAGCCTTAGAAACAAAAAATTGGGTATTTCCCAACAAACGACGCATTAAGTGCATGAACTGGGCAGTAGACATTCAGAAAACGCTTTTTATTCCAGCGTCAGGTATTTTGAGGCTGAAAAAAAATAGTAGCGGAACTGAAGCGCGACTGTGTTCTTCCTCAGTACAGAGTTTCTTCTGCTCGTGAACGACTGAAAACATTTCGTGAAGTTCTAACATTTGTAAGAAAGTTGAACAAGATAAAATGTGAGAGTGGTTGAACTAAATCGTCACCTTTGGCCGCCCTGCAAATTTTAAAAGGACAAAAAGGGTGAACTCGAGTTTAAATTTATTTACTGAGTGTTCACACCAAGACACCAACACCGGCACAATAGACTTTCTGCCGAACCTTAGCATTGTCTATTGCTAATTTTTTTCTTTCAAATTGCTTTAACATCTCCCAAAAAGTATATTTTAAAATGATAAGGGCTCATTTTATTCGCTTATACTCACTTGTGCGAATTTTAAACACAAAACATCTCCCAGTGAGGCTCTTATAGTCCAAGATGCTGACGTCGTAGCCTGCATCAACACTCGCATGTTAGAATGGGATTCAAAGTACGACGCTGACCTACACTGACATGCACGAAGTCCTAGTGCAAACTCAGCATCAAACGAAAAGGCCACGGATGAAGGGACTGGAAATTTCAACTAAGTGTCAACAAAGTTACCTTTCTAACTTCACAGCGAATTCAGGAGCTCTCTTCTCTCGCATGCAGAAGTGACAAGGAAGAGAAGGTCCTCCGGCAAATCCTACAGACTTTGTCTTCGAAGGAATAATAGGATTTTTGAGCTTCTGTCTAAAAGGATGTGGCTTCAAACATCCGTCAAAATCCGCATTCTAAGTGAACGGAGAGTGTCTCGGAGGTGACTTCAGCTACTAACTTCAGTTTTGCATCCATGGATAAAAGAAAGATAGTAGCTTTTATTTTTTAATACTTTGTAATTAAATCCTTCTTATTTCTATATTCTTCGGATTTTCTTCATAGACTTAGTTGGTGCGCGAATGGTTTACTTGAGAACTCTTCTGACGAGTCGAGAGGGTCAGAAAACTCAGACACAAAAGAGCTCAAAGTCAAGATAAAAAAGTTAAAGGAACTCCAATTATTAGAATTCCGACATCCAAGCCATAAAAATAAATAGAAATTACTGAAGTTTTCTATATGGAAGCGCACGCAAAGCGGCGACTTCGGCGTGAACGCACAAAGGAGGCCAGCGACACGGAATTCCTCCGAAATTCCACGAAATTCCTCTAAGACAGCGCGTACAAAATAGGTTGTTGTAGAAAAGAAGGTGTATGGAAATATTATAGGAACCTTCTCGTACCAGGCCGAGTATCTGTAAACATGAATACATAGCAACAGTGAACATCATCAAAGCCAATGATTCCCAAAGTGGGCGCTACCGCCCCCTGGTTGTAGGAGCCCATCTTGGAAAAATTTAATGTATAGAAAATTCATCCTTCGATAATTTGCTATAAAATTTTAATATAATCAACCACTAGGGGGCGGCAAGATCTTAAGGGGGCGGTAGATAAAAAAAGTTTGGGAACCACTGATCTAAGCCTAGCCTAAAAAATGTACACTATGGATCTACGACTTGATTCGACGATACAAATACCTGAACAAATGAATGACAATGAAGTAATAAGAATAGTTTTACCAATTTTTTAATGTCTGAAAAAAATTTGTTAATTTAAAATTGTTTCAACATTTTGAAATACCAGCAAAACTAAATGCTTCAGGATTTACCTCAACCGTCCAATACCACAGTGCATTTATTTATAGGGAATGCATACCTGTTTCGTATATATATATATATATATATATTGTTGGCGTATAAATGTTTTTGAAAATTATATCGTTTTAATGTCTGTCTTGAACTTTTATGTTTTATTTCACTGTGATTTTTTAGCGTCCGTAGTTTTCTAATGGTTATATTTTGATTTGCTTATGGGAATCAATTTATGAAGCTACGTAAAATATTAACGAGCAACGGTCACACTTCATAACGATAAAAATACAATAAACAAACATTTACTCCCGTCTGACCGTCGAGATAACTCTATAATGATACTTGAAAAAGAAGAACCACTAATAAGCTTCAAACCTGACAGCCTTCAAACAACAAGAGCTACATGGAATTGGAAGATCCTATGGATCTCATCGTCAGCGTGTCGTTCCGATTAAATGAAGAACATTTGCAAATTTTGAGGCAATAGCTTAACTACACAGTGTTAAAATTTTAGCCCACGTGACCTCGCGCAAATATGAGACGGTGGGTGTTTAGTAGGATAGAAATTTCATAGAAGAATAAATTTTAAGGTTTTTCAACTGGGTGACTCAAGGCATATCAGCTGCAGCATCTAGCATCTGAAGACGAATAAATTGAATAGAATGTGCTTCAAAGTATGCAGGTCGGCTGCACGATACACCAGGACCAGCCCTAACAAAGGGAGAAAAAGATGCAAAAAGGGATATGATGATACGAAACTAACATTAAACTTGCAATAACAATGTACGAGTGACGGTAAGACCACAGTATGTAGCTTGACTCGGAATGCCCCAGATGTGTAGTAATAATTAGTAGGAAGAAAGTGTTAAGGCGTATTTAAGACGTAACCTGCTGCAGCAGACACAGGCGTGGCGCCATCATTCAATGACACAGGCTTCTCCATCACGGCCAGAAAGTTTTCAAGTTCTTGCGCTTGTTTCCGAGTGGGCGATGGATCGCAGCTGAACCACCTTTTATCACTGCAGTTTTCATTACTGGTGAGCTGTAGCGAGGAATGACCATAACTAAAAGTGGTCAGTTCAGAAAAAGGGAAACACAATAACGCCATGAAAATTACTGATTGGACCAAGTAAAATATAGACTTAGTCTTTACCATCAAGAAATTTTTTGAATCGAAGTTGATGAACACTCCAAACAAAACATTTCTTGAGACCTTTAAGCACACACATAGAAAACAAAGGACACAAGAACTATACTCTTATGTAACTGTAGCTCAAGCCCTCGAAATTGACGAGTACTTTGAAGTTATTATTCATTTCATCATGAATTCAAATACCATTTTTGAACTGTTATGACCCACAGAGTGAAACTATGAAAATATTGAGTTAAGATGTCGCATTGAGGTTGTATATTTTCCAGCTTTTATTTGGCATTGTCAAGTCGCGTCACAAAACAAAGAGACACCGCGAAAGGTCGGACAGTGCGTCGGCTGATGTCATCAGAGAGACAAAAGACTGGAGGAAAGGAAGCGTACTACACTAAGTTGAAGAAATAGCAATAAAACAGCTCAACTTTTCCCCTTTTCTTCAAATAGGAGCAAATGCACCAATGACGGCCTTGAGGTACGCTGACCATGCAAGTCAGCATCCACAGACAGCAGCTCGGAACACCTCATAAACTGGACTGCTGAAGACGCAGTAAATTAAAAGTTGTTCCCTCTGAGGTAAAGAGAAATGAAAGGTTATGGTTGCTCATATCACCCACCCAAACTTTTGCACAAGGCAATAATGAGGCCTCAATGGGTACCTATAGAAAATACCACAGCTGTTAGTTGCCCAGAGAATGCTGACGAGAACAGACACTAACATCATATCTTCTGAGTGGATCTCGGGGCTCTTACATTTCCAGTAAGGAGCGCTGAGATCATAAAAGATAGACTTCTGACGTCACCTTCTCCTGAGTAATTTTAATATCTTTGTCCACGGTTAATTTCAACGTTCATTGGCCTGTGTCAGTTAACTTGGTTTTGAAACCATTATTCCTTAACGCTGGTGATGTTTTTCCCTTTCTTATATGGACTGTCACCACTCAAGCCACTATCGCAGACGATATATTAAATAAACAGCTGATTTTATCAGTTACTCTCGCTAACTGAACACCAACGACTTGCACTATGGCTTGTGTAAGTAAAATATGCATTTTGATGCCAGATTAATGCACATGTAAAAAATAATGATAAGGCAATGACAGGGTAATAAAGTTGAGGTACACTGCCTATAAAAAAATTCGCGCACTGATTTTTGATGCATTGTCTGTTTCTTCGATGCATTTGCTTCAGAAACATTTTACTCAGAGGAAACCTATATGACAATATTATGCAGTGTGTGACCCATCACCATTTAGCCTCAATATTACATCTATCTTAATATTCATCCACGCTGCAAGAATGTAAACGCGGGTAAAAAGACATTACACCATAAGACGAACGCTTTATCGCCGTCCATGAAAGTGCCAAACTAACGCTTCATATTTCTACAGCAATATGTGGGTATATGCATGAGGACTAAGCGATGAACGATTGCACGCTGAAGACAATAACGAACCCGTTTACTCTTGATACGTACCGTTTAGTGATAATAATCTGGTTTGGTTGACGCACTAGTTAACTAGAAAGTGCAGTGGAGGTCCTAAAGTAACTTTTTCGAAGATTACGCGTCGTAAGCTAAAAAAAGTTACATGTACGCAGTTGCACCTCAATCAGAAAACCATTCGTGTCAGCAATAAATCGGAAAAAACGACTTCAGTTCCACAAGGGGTATTTAAATTGAACTACTGAGAACTGGAAGCTTGCCAGGTGCTTTAATGAATCGAAATTGTCTCTTTCAGAGGATGCTAGCTTTAGAGTATGACGAGGACGTCAAGAAATGATGTATTCATCAAGTAGGGTGTATTTTTGCAGGCATCGAGGAGCAGTGTGATGATCTGGGGCTATTTTACCAGAGCTGGGAATGGATCTGCGACCTCCTGCAGCAACAAGATGACGTCTCGGGACTCTTTGGTGATCCATCAATGAAGTTCTATTTTCTTTGTAAATATGGAATATTTCAGAACAGCGCTCGCATCCACCGGGCTTACGTCTTACAAAAGTAGTTCTATGAACATGAGGGATCAATAGAGCACATTGGATTTGGATCGTCACCATTACACCTAGAATTAAAATCCACTGAGAATTTATGGGAAGAGCTTGGAAGGGACTCGCGTGTCTCATCGTAACTTTCTCATTATTGACCATTTGAGTCAATAATGAGTCTGCGGATGCTGCAGTTGTAGCCAAATTAAAATCTAAAGATAGAAAAGCTTATAGAATTAATGCTAATTCATATGGAAGCTGTAATTCGAACAAAAGGAGCTCCGCAAGCATATTATTAATGGTGCGCTGTCCACTTTTTTGTATGTAACCACTTTTGTCAGTTAGTGTATGTTAAATGAACTTCTCATTTAGAGTCAATAATGAAACTATAATTTTTTAGAAAAAATGTATAAAGCATGATGAATAATAAAAGCTTGCCCTTTCTGTTAACGTTAAATTGCTGAGAATGACGCGGAAAGATAACTTTGGGCATACGTTACAATTTAGCTTTCGTAGAAGCACAGCAAGTTTCCCTCCAAGTTTTCCTGTCGCAACATGCCCTACTGAAACACATCGCAGAAAATATCAGCTATGAAATTTTGCGGCCTCTGAATAGACCAAGTTTTAATTCTATGCCGGGAATGTTGACATACTTCAGGTTGGTGTTTTCCTTTCATAGAAGCGTGCAGCTCCAAACAAGAAAAAGAATCGAAAAAGTTCCGTACATAGCGAAGCAGATAATTTTCAGTCCAACCCTTGACAGAGTGACAGCAGTTTGTTACACAAATTAAGAAGGTTGGGTACACACAGGAAAAACATTTGCAGATTTTGTAAAAGTCCTCGTCATACAAGGCTTCTTGTTGATGAATAAACTAACTGTATTTCAGTTGGGACTGTATCATTTGAAGAGAGTGCATTAAGCTCATTATTATTCGCGTTATATACAAAATATGCGTTTGATTTAGTTGATAATGAGCCACTTACTATGCTGACGACTCCGCACTGCTAACGCACTCCGCTAGCCTAATGAAAGGCATTTGATCTCCAAGTTATCTTAGTAATGTTCTCGTGAGATATCGTAAACAATAGTGAGTACACATGATTGCCACTTTTGCGAGATGATGCTGTTATTCTTTCAAGAACGGCTACAAATGGTGAATAAAAACTGAGACCCTCGATTTTCCTCACAGCGATATGGCTCTGAGTGGCCAACAGCTTACCATTATTCTGGTTAGGAATGATCTTCTTCAAAAATAGGACATAGTTGCTCTTTGTGCTTTTTTACAAAATATTTATCGACTTTATTAACTTGGCAATTTTCTGATGTTTAGGGAAGGCGTGACATTGACAGTGTGCTCATATATTTTCTAGCAAATCATTTGCTGAATTCTCGACAATTATTCTCTTGCTGACAGTTGAAACACACAAGTATATTAATAAATGATTAAGCCATTTATATTTCAAAGCCTGTTCAGAGCTGCGCTGAGATCTTTCATCCGTTCGTTATAAGAACCTTTGATTTCTGTTCTATGCGTGTTTTGAAGTATGTGTACTTAGTAAAAGATTACCTTTCTTATTCTGTTACCTGACCAAAGCAGCACAGAAAATAATAAAGTAACATCTGTTCTAACTGGTCCTTCATCGGTTTTAGATTTTCAATTTCGAAGTCTAGTAGTAGCTAATTTTTCTGTTTGTCATTGATTGCTTTCGTCTCTCTCGTTGCCTTATCCAGGAACACTAGATGTTCAAATGAATAATATATTCTGTTTTGGTATTCTCAATTTTGTATTACATTGAAAAATTATCATACTTCCTATCGCTTCATAGTTATAATTTTTTTATTGTGTCGAGCATATCATTGTGATTGATCAAATTACCGCGAATCCTAATTTATTCTCGTTGTTTTTTCATATATAAATTACAAGGTGTATCCCGACCTCTTCAACTTCAATCAAAAAAGTAACCAAGCATGAGGAGTTTCGATTAAAGTGAGGCACTTCCACGTGCCCAGACTTAGCTCTCTCTCATAACTACTCGAACAGCGATATGCATTCAACGGAACATCTGCCATCTTTTCAGAGACTTGAATCCTTGAATTGTCTCTACTCCAGGCATACTGCTATCAAGACAGGCGAAGCAGTAACAAAATAATAGTGCATAATACCTTTTACTTGCTTCTCACGTCATAGCAGTTGAAAAAAGCAGTTACGTTTCGAAATGTATTGGTAAATATTATAAGATTTTTGAAAAAAATGAGTTAGTTCAACTGAAACATGCAGTGGAATATCAGAGCTTTTGCTCGCGTGGTGTGGAGGATAGCTACATGTAAGCTCGTTCAGAGGTGATATGGAGCTAAAATAAACGCAAATAGTTGCGATTCTGCTGCTTGTGTGACAAGGAGGTTCAAGAACACCACTAGGTTCATTATCTTTCAATATGAAATATATGAAATACATATATACTTCTAGGATCACCTGTAACTAGCTACACTCGGTGGTCAACATGAAACTCGACACTGTGTTTCTGCGCATCCACGAATGCGTTCCCTGCCAGTCTCGCCTCATTGCGTCAGTTTTGTTCAGAAGTCTCTCACGACTCAGACGATGTTTGAAAATCAATTAAGGTCGCTTGAAGGACAGGACGATGAGATGGAGAAGTATTGCAAAAGCAAAGATAGTAACACGATTTTCAGTAAACTGATGGCAGGAGACATGCGTGAATTATCATGCTTTCAAAAAAATATGCACTGTAAGAACTCAAAAATTCTTCGAATCTCGTAGCTCAATTTTTTACGAGGATGTGAAATATTTCATCATTTCAACACTAATAATTTCATTTAACGTACTTTTTAACATTAATTTAAATTATTATGCATATGAGCAAAACTGAAACCAAGTGTATTATTTATTCGACTTGGTGACAAATTCATTGAACATTTATTCAACATGACATTCAACACCAACATAATTAACTCAAAAATGGCTAGGCTTGATTTTATTTCTTAAATCAAACTTTAGAAAATTACTTACGTTTATTTAATTATTTATATTCTAGTTAATGGTCTAACGCAAGTCTAAAACGCTTTTAGTAAGTTTATTGCATTGCATTTAAGTTTTTCAAGATAATGCTAGGGTGTGTTCAAAAAATGCAAAAACACGGAGGGCTTCAAGTTTTAAGAAGAGCTCACTTTCCAGGCGTCAGCGCAGCGGCATGTCATCAAGTCTTAAGAAGAGGTCACTTTCCAGGCGTCAGCACAGCGGCATGTCATCAAGTCTTAAGAAGAGGTCACTTTCTAGGCGTCAGCGCAGCGGCATGTCATCAAGTCTTAAGAAGAGCTCACTTTCCAGGCGTCAGCGCAGCGGCATGTCATCAAGTCTTAAGAAGAGCTCACTTTCCAGGCGTCAGCGCAGCGGCATGTCATCAAGTCTTAAGAAGAGGTCACTTTCCAGGCGTCAGCGCAGCGGCATGTCATAAAGTCTTAAGAAGAGGTCACTTTCCAGGCGTCAGCACAGCGGCATGTCATCAAGTCTTAAGAAGAGCTCACTTTCCAGGCGTCAGCACAGCGGCATGTCATCAAGTCTGAGGCGCGACAGGATGGACGTCAGATGAGCAGGAAATTGGTGGCTGGACGAGACAAGGCATGGAAACCACGCACCACGAGACCTGCTGTACGTCCAGTGTCCGTCCTCATCTTAAATTGTGATGAGGGGCTCCCGTTGCAAGATGTCGTGACACTTAAAGGCTTTTTAAACAAAAATCAGTATAATTTAGCGTTACTTATGCTTCAGAACGCTGGTATTTCCTGCATTGTCGCAGATTATTAGAAAAAAGCTCATGAGATCAGTTATAGAGAGAACGCAAGATGGTAATCAAAGTTACAAAATTTTTAAATAACGCTCTCGTAAAAATCCTTCAATTTAGTAGAGGGTCACGAGCAAGAATAATAGATTATAAACTGCATTAAGAGATGTATCTGACTTCTCACAGCTCGAGATCTTAACATCGCTAAAAATTTATCTAATATAACTTTATTTACTAAGACTGTCCCAACGAAGTATCAGGTTGTTATTTCTCAGTGATTGTATGGTTATTATTCACCGAAAATTAAGAGTTTCACTTGGAAGCATATCAGATGACTGAAAAACTTCTTACTTCTGTTCACTATCATGGAAGAGTCTTGAAATCGCTTTTAATTCACAATATGAGTGTTACCATTTATGTTCATGACTATTGATATTCGTATGGTCACCGCTCCAAGTTCTATGCGTCTCCGAGGAATCGTTTTATTCAATAATTTGAGCTCAAGATGTCCTCCAATAACCAATGTTAGTGACCTGAATGTGGCTCGTTGAATGTGAAGACTAGCGGGACTGAGATGACAAGGAAACACGACTGAGGAGAATTTGGCTCATCATACAAGTCAATTACAGGGTATCAAGGTACAGTTAGTCAAGACTTATCTTAAATGTAGGGTTTACTTCTCCTACATGCAGATTTACATGCACGCTCGTTATCGAGAAAGATGCCAAGGTATAACAAAACAAATATATATGTATATATATATATATATGGGATTTAAGTTATTATTACGAAAAAAAATCCTACAGTGCTAAGAAATTTCGCTATTGACGTTCATATAATGACTCCTCATAATAAATGCAATAGTTTTCCATAATTAACTTTTGTAAAAATTGTGAAGTTACTCTACGAACATTAGGTGACAGCTTTGAACTGGCTGCATGAGAACACTACTTAAGGCAACTGCCTTGAATAGTCACTCACTACCGAGACCTCAAGTCAAGACCTCAAGTCAAGACCTCAAGTCAAGACCTCAAGTCAAGACCTCAAGTCAAGACCTCAAGTCAAGACCTCAAGTCAAGACTCCTACGTGCAGTTTTGCATCGGAAAGCCCAGCGAAGACACCAACCTTCCTACCTACGAGCAGAAGGTTCGCAACCACAGACGCTATACAGAACTCTCAACGCGCACTCAGGTTCTCAACGCGCACTCAGGTTCTCAACGCGCACTCAGGTTCTCAACGCGCACTCAGGTTCTCAACGCGCACTCAGGTTCTCAACGCGCACTCAAGTTCTCAACGCGCCCTCCAACTTTCTTCGCTCCGATTCTCTACGAGCAAGAAAACTGTCCAGAAGTACTCGCAAAGTTCAAACGTGGGAGAATAACGGGGATAGAAAATCACGAAGCTTTAGAATATTTAGATACATGTTCACACAACTCATCTGTGTTTATTTGCCTTTCTCTTGTTGGGTGTAACAATCCCAAAAAACACCATACATAGTAAGTAAGAGCATGTCAACAATCGATTCTCACAATAATCTTCATATTTAGACATTGGTTTTCGGAAGTACCATTATAAATCTAATTTAAAATGAAATACTGATTTTTCTGCAGTATTAAACGACTATAATAGAACAGATATTTGAACTGAACACTATGCATAGTAAATCATAAAGTTCAATAAACTTTACAACTCGAACATCTTCAATTACGTTCAACCCTCGTTCACCGAAATATTGTTTATATTTTCATGATGGAGCATTAAAGCTGACGAGCATATCAAATATGGTGACATAATTAAGAAAGTATGTCATTCGCTGAAGCTAACACAATAAGAACGGGCAAGAAGAGGAATTATTCATTCATTCATTCATTCATTCATTCATTCATAGAAAACTGTTGTTCATTTGGAATTCAAAGCGCTTGTTACGCGGATCTCCTACGCATCTGCATCCTCGTTACCGCAACGACAGAAATTTATTCGTGTCTCAAAGTTTACACGCACGACTTTTGCCAAATATTGGAGAAACAAACTGGCAAAGGATCAGTAAACAGTTTGATGAAGACAAGCCAAAAAAGTTCTTGCCGTTCAAATTGAAGATCAAATGTAGTTTAAATTCATTTATTAATCCGATCCAAATAATAATCGCTGCATATAGAGGTTTTCCAGACTAGCGGTGATGTATGTTAATTGATATACTTAGTTTGAAGCAGTGAAATGAATGGAAATAATCCAAGTAATCTCGAACAAGACCGACACTCTTATGGGAACATACGCTATTCATCATCAACGTTGCCACTGATATGCTCCGACAATGACACTGAGCTTCTAATTATAATAAGACCAAAAATCCAACATTGAAGTAACTTCAGTATCGAAAACATGCGCGCTAGAAGTCACTGGTAGCTTGTAGTGGCTACTCATACGGGAAATAAGAGAGCAATAAAACAAAACGTGGACCGCTTTCCTCTGATTAAAAAATCTAGCCCCGAGGTACTTTGCACGGACAGCCACCATTAGCATACTTCCACCGAGGTCGCTGTGAATATCAATAATCTAGAAGAAACCGCAAGAACTCTGCAGAAGAAGCCCATCTACGCATCTCTCTGATGTTCCATGATAAAAAAGTATTTCTAGTCGATGTGTACGTGCATGACTGAAGGTGCACGTGCATGACTGATGGATTTACTTTAGACGGCATGGGACTTCGGTATTGACCCAAGAATGGGCCAAACGGCTCGTTCCTATTGCCTTATTCTATTCTATTCTATGTATAAGGTTAATCATGTTTTATATAGAGCATTGCGTTGTCATCTGGTTCAAATATGCATCTTTAAAATTCATTAAAATTTATTCTTTTAGGAGAATAAAAAAATGAGAAAAAAGTCACAAAATCAAGCACAGGATATTAGAAAAACAATAAAATTTCTAACAGAAAGAGTAAATTATTGCATAAATAGTACGGAAAGCTTAACAGTTATTTTAGGTCACAACAATATACAATATTTTGAAACAAGTGCTCGTTTCCTAACGAAGTATTAAAACTTCATAACTGTCAAAGAGAAATTATCATAGTTCAGCATGCTCTGATGTACCCACATAGTTTAACATGTATCAACATAGTTCAACATGTATGATACTAACATAGTTCAACATACGTCCACGTATCTACATTCGCCTGAGATATCAAAGACTGCTGACTTGAGAATCTAACTACGAGGGCAGTTTTGTTCAACCTACGATGGTCTATAAATAAAGCAAATTTACTCAAGTTAATAATTTTATTACCAACTGTACTGCAAAGTCTTATTTAATTCTCTACATAATCGCCAAATCGGATGCAGCCCGATTGTCCGAGGAATGGGCAACTGAACATGGCCGCTAGGACCGATGCGCCTGTCAAATGTGAGTTACGAAGTGTAAGCAGTTTTCTACAAGCATAAGGACGAACTGCTGCAGAATAAGCAAATTACACGGTGACGACTTCATGAGGGAAGGTAGTGTACGGGAATGGTGTAGAAAATTTAAAGAAGGGCTAACCGACGTCAATGAAGGAGGTGGACAAGAGCACAAGTGCACCCCAGTCCACTCCGCACTGCTCAACACCAGGAAGTGGGCCATGTTTCATTTATTTTCACTGTTTTGTACATTTTACTGCACTGCATTTTATTTCATTTCACTCATTTTATACCCGTCCGCTCCACATTGATTTGCTAAAACGAGGTATTCAAACGCAACGACGTTGCTCGTCATCGTTGACAGGCCACAATAATCTCGTACATTACGTTTGCTGAAACAATATTGATACTAAGCTTGGCCACACTGAAAATCTAGTCGACTGATTCATCTTAAAACAATAAAGATGATAAGAATTTTAAGCAACGGTAATGACATAAGGTAATGTTTCCATAGTTCAAAATTATGCGCACTGACATTGAGACGCATCCAAAACTCCTTTCAGGGCATTCGTATCTCACAAGTAGAGCTTCCTTCTGCCAACTGAACTGCATGAAAAAATAAAAAACAAAAACACAAATTGAATACATTTGCCATTATCCGAGTTTAGAAAAATGTCTACAATTTATGCCCTCGCTTTATTCTTACATTATCAAAATGGGAGTTCCCGACAACAACGCACTTTACGAACAAGGAAAAATATCCATGCAGCAAACAAGAAGTTAAAGAGAGTTTTCAAAAAAACGCGTAAACGAAACCTTGGAAGGAAAACAAATGAATGGAAATATCTGTAATGAATCTACATAAAAATATTTTTTACAGCAGAACAGCTAATTCCAAGCCAACGAGAGCTATTGCCTAACAATTATACACTCGGCTGCTCAATGAGGCTGTGAACACTCAAAGTATCGTACAAATATTGAAAGTAAGGCAACTTACGACAAGTTTCATGATAAGTTCCTCCGTAGTCCTGCAAAGTTTGAAAAGCTGATTGGTGTTTCCTCTGCAGCGAAGACAACGCAGGCAAAAAATAAAGCTCTTACAACACAAAAATCTCTGTCTCCGGAATTAGTGAAAGTTCACACTAACTAGAGCACCATGAACGTCATCCTTACGTTGCCCCACTCAAAAAACGTTTACGCACAAAATAAAAATGTGATGCAAGCAGTGAACCGAAAGAAATTTGAAAATTATGTCGTGTGAAGAGTACTCTTAAGACTTTAAACAGACTATTCAAACCACAAATAGACTATGTTTATCGTTGTTTAAAAACATTACTCAGAAGCTCCCTTAAAACTTAAATTTGGGTTCCATAATAATTTTTTGAAGAGAGTCTTTATTATCCTGGCGACTAATAAACTTATGTTTATAGAAAACAGAGTTCGGCCCCTGAAGTAAGCGATTGAAGTGAGATCGCAGTAAATTACATAGGTTCATGTCGTCGAGTTCTGATCATCAGGGTCATAGAAAACGCCAACTTGACTCGTCACAATACATAGGTAATGTTCTTGATGCTGCCCAGCTGTAAAACACAAGATAACGTTATTCCAGCGGGTCAATAGGTAACGCTAAACGCTCAGCAGTTTTTGTTTTCGTGTTCCACAGACATTTTCCCTTCATGAATTAAAACCCATCAATAAAATGCTAAATGCACATTCTCCTAAGAGATCGATTGAGTGCTGGTGCACTTCTAGTAATGGCTCACGTTACGTCAAGATCTATAATGATTACACTCTGGGGTGCGCGAGTGTATCGCAAGGAAGTCGTGAGGCGTTTATCCCATTCGCTAGGAAGAGTTGAGGACGAGTCTAGCCTTGAAGCATTCACGTCATGCGCTTGTAGTTTGCTTCTTATCCATCATCGTAATTAGCTCGTTCCAAAAATAATTGTGATTACAACATGAACCGCTGACAAAAAATCAAGGTTTATTATTAGAATCAAGGTTTATTATTAGAATCAAGGTTTATTATTAGAATCAAACTTCGAGCATTAGACAAATGAAGACAACGAGAGGCACTCCACTTGTGTGTCTTGGCAACGAATTTATGCAAAGCGGACCGATCAAAATTCCTACTTGAATGATAAGAAAAAATTATCTTGTGCACCCCGTTTCTGAACCCGCAGTTTTTGAGGTCTTTAACCGAGCGATCAAATTTTATTTTCAAACGTACAAGTTTCTTACTTATATGAATTACTCCTACGTACTAAACCTTGTACTCGATAAATTCCAGTGACGAGTTTTTAAATGAGAAAAATTAAGCTGACTAAGTCTATACTATATTATCAACGTACATCCGTACGGAGAATTCAAAAATACAGAAAAGACAGAACTAAATTCTGACGCCAAGAACACACGATTCCTTCACCCCGTGCTGGTCACTGGTAAAGAGCCCTAAACAAAAGCACAGAACTCACCTTCAGCCCACGTCAAGCAGAGCTCCAGTAATGAATGCCTATAAATTTCTTACGTGATATCACAAATGTACTTTATTTTAGCACAAGAAAAGAGCCACACAGTGCAAAAAAATTGTTGCATTGTGTAGAATAAAATGTTAGTTTACACTAGAGGCTATGAATCACAACTACCCATAGCTCGGTAACATCACGTAAATAACGCCAAGCATGCGTCTCAATAGTGGAACAAAGAGAACCTCTTCAAGTGGTAAATAATTGCGAGCCTCGAGTAAGAAAAGTATTCAACAAAGCTCTGACTGAAAACTCAACACTAGATTGATGATGGGCAACAACAAAGGATGTTAGTAAAACTTACGACTTGTCACTAATAGTCCATAAATAGAAATCATTTCGAAGTAAAATTCCTTTAGAAGATCGATACGAACGTCCGTGTGTTGTAGAAAAATTAGCTTCTATTTATTCAATCTTAATTACTTACGGCCGACAGTAATCTATTCTTACAATAGGAAATTTAAAGATCGCACAGAAAAACGCAAGAAGTAAATCACGCTGCCATTTTAAATCACGGAGGATATTATTATGTTTGGAATACATTAAATTGAATTGCAATGTAACTTTTTATTGTTTTTACGTACCGATATTTTGTTAATAACCTGTTTACTTCGGAACTACGAAGGAGCATTGATGCACGTCGGCGTTATAAAAAAATAATAAATTTAAAACAAAACGAGCCATTCGAAATTGAAGTAACAAAAAAAAACACTACATCAACTTCATTAAAGCGGATTCCCCCTTATTAAACTTGGCTTAATTGGACATAAACTTTAAGCAGCTTTCAATAACAAGAAAGATATATCCCACGCAGACCCACTAACTCACAACATTTTTCTGACAGAGAGCCCTGATGATTTGTCCATTTCAAGCCTACATAAGCCACACAAACGCAGCAGCCTGAACGTCATTGTTATTGGTTCGGAGGATTAGAGAAAAAGCAACCTTTTAATTATATAATAATCATACTACGGCTGCCATTATGTTCGTATAATTCACATTACATCGGTATTAACCCTGTATTGAAAACAAATTCAGTAACTCAACATTTGATAGTAAATGCAACATTGATTAGGAGAGAAATCTTATCATATGATCAATGAACTTTATATTAAAACGGTATTTTTGAATTTATAACCCTCGAAAATTATAATGCGAAGATTAATAAAGAACGCAGCAAACAAATATTTCAAGATATAAAAATGAAGAAAAAGTTAGGGCTTGTAATTAGAATAGTGCAGTGTAAGGTAATTTTTATTACTATCATATGCTTGCATGAAAATTTGAATAACGTCGATCCCACAACTCGAGTACCTGACCATAATGTAACGCAACACTTGAAGTCAAGTAAGTACTTACAGCATCGAATAATTATTATTAATGTACAATCACAGTTCTGACACTGCATAAGATTTCACAGGCGCATCATTACTTTCGCGAAACATGTCAAATTTGTTGATTGAAATGACTATGACGTAAAAGAACGTTGAAGTTTAAGTAAAAATATGTCATAATTCAATCAATAGTGACTGTTCACGTGAAAATTAAAAAAAGACATGCCCTAGTGGTTTTTCCCTACCAAACAGTAAGGCAGCACTTGTTTGAGAATATTGGTATTACATGCAAAATGAAAGAATCATCAAATCGCAGACCTAGTAGGTGTAGCTGTTGGTTACATAAAAACGATAGCATAACACGGTTCCGGTAAGGGGAGTTCCTGCATCGTCAGTCAGGGGGAGTTCCAGAACGAGCAAGACTGAACAATACGCACTACGCTAGCATGCCAAATCAGTTAACGCTTACTTCAAATGGTACTTCAAGACTAGAACTTTTCAGTGTCCAGCAAGGCAGGCTGCACAGTCAGAAAATGAGTTGGAATCTCGATGGAGCAGAAAATGAAGAGATAAAACAGAAGACACCCAGGCAAGAGATTGGTGTGTCGGTCACTGTCATTAGAAAGAAAAAAAGAAGAGAAAAGGGAAAAAGCCTCCCTAATTCTAAAATTCATTACTAAATCCTTGACCAATTGCAGCCGATTCGGGAGTGGGCATAGCTTGCGTGTTTCTGAGGTTCTTTTATCCTTTCAAGGTAACGGAAGAGAGAGGCACTATCAGTCTTATTTGTCCACAAAAAGAATCCTAGACTTTTGCCTTATGGTGATCAGCATATAGTTAAGATAAATTGGACAATTATTCACAAGGCTTTCTAAATATATATATATATATATATATATATATAGATATATATAGAAGGTAAATAAATAGTTATATGGCACGATTAGGTATATGACTTCATTCTTCTTTCCACGCATACCATAAGGGAAATTCAACGTCCAATGACCATATTTTGCCGGTAAAGATTACAAGGCTAAAACATTCCAGCATTCCTTCACTTCCTCTCACGTAGACAAGTCATTCAACACACTATGCCAACACAGCACTCTTCATGAGCTTCCTCATCACAAAAAGCAACAGGAGGAGAGTTTTCCATGAAAATCACCCGCTCGATGACATCAAACAGACTGATTCTTTTGATCATAAACTGCTGCATTGCTGCATCGACAGCAAGCGAAGCTCTGTTCCATCCAATTTATTTTCAATATCAAAATGAAACTAACTGGCAAAAAAATAATTGCTGCTGATAGAGAATGTCATATATCGCAGGATGTCAAAAGAATTCCGCATAACTTTAGATTTAAGTACTTATATTTTCAGTTAATCATGACATGTTCTTAGTTTTGTGTTCAAAACTGTTGAACAAAACTTCAAATCTCCTGTCGAGCTGTCGATGCTCAAAAATGGGGCACTTCCAGGTGCCAACGCTATCTCGAAATCAGTGAATTTTTCGAAACTCAGTGAATTTACAAGTTTTTGGATTTGACGCACGATTAAGTTAGCGATAATTTGCAGTAAAAACAACATTTTGACATCAAAATCCTCTAAATCATTAGTCCGTTTTCCTATCCATAAATTTCTGCGGCTTATGCGAGCATAAACTGCTGTGGGCTGTGAAAAATGGAAAGAAGTAAGAAGAAGAAAGAGAAAGAACACGGCCAATTTAGCTGACGTCCAAATCCACAAGTCACCGAGAAACATTTCAGAACACGAGAGACAATCTGGACCAGGAGTAAATTCCAGAACTGGATGCTCGTTTCCAGCACTTGGAAAAAGACAGGACGCACTGAGTGATGTACCGAGTATAGGGACATGGCTTGCCATCATTTCGAAGCAGTGTGTTCCATAACCGAATCATTGTGAGTGAATACGTCAAATATTATTCAAGTGGAAAGATACTTCAAATGCGTGTCCGATACTTACCAAACGCATGATTACACGACGGAAACGTACTCTTCAGATTCTCAGACACTAATAACACAGCATCGGGGGTGTCCAGAACAACGTAGTATGCTGTCATTGGAAGAAATCTCGTTCCAGCGCACGACAAAGCGACGAGCTTGGGCTTGTATCCAGAGCGTGCCATGAATCTCTTGAGACTTGGACACTTCATGGCTACGGAACACGGCAACCTGCGCCTGAGCTGCTCTACACCTTCAGCTTAGGCTTACTAGCACTAATGTGAAATAATTCCCCAGTTTATGTTCCCAAAGCCAATTCCAAAGGACAAAAGAAGAACAAGTTATGATATTGTGTTATACACCCGCATATTTCCCTTATGCGAGGAAGGTCGCTGTGATAAAGAGGCTGCACGAATCGTCCTAGTCATCCAATTACTGGTACGATCATACCAGTAGTTGAATGATACCAGCGAAAAATTCTTTATTCAAATTTCATTCGCTGTTTTTCTTAAAAATTTAATAAAGGATGTACTGGAAAATTATTTTCAAGTACAGTAATTATTTTCCGACAAACTCCGTTTACAATTCTCCGTGCATACACACATTTAGCTTCCGACACTACATCGTAAGCAGTAAAAATTGTTCATTAAGTGTATATGAATTGGCAGAACAATGATTAACTACCAGGTGAAAACCGGTTTCATCGTATAGCTTGATGAATGATATATGTAACGTGTGTTTTATGTTGCCAGTTATAGCTTTGCATGGTAGTTTGGCATAACCCGAGAACGTTACACTTGAGATAAAATTGCAAACTTTATCGATGCTTATCTTGATCACTTTTCCAAAAACATAAATTACCCATAATGTGCAAAAACTTTTATAAATTTCAGCCCCTGAAACAAACAATTTGAACGATTTAATTTTCTTCCATAAATAATGATAATTGCCGTTCATTTTTTCTGGTGACCTCAAGTCACTGCTGTCATACTAGTCTAAGGCTTTGTTCTTATTCTTTTCCTTATGTGATTACATTTGGAAGAAATACCTACGGCAATCAGTCGAATCAAATATAATATTTTAGGAAAAAGAGCAATTTATAACTTTATACAGATCACTGATCGTTTTGCATGTATACGAGTATATAAAACTAATTCTATTGCATTATTACACTTGAAAATGTAGTGCATTTTACGCTGAATCTGGTCAGCACAGTTTTTCCAGAAATTATCCTAAATGATATTGCGTTCACCAGGGGCTCAAAACAATACTAAAAGCTTCAGCACGAATTTGCAATAGCACCAACATTTACCGTCGACTACATTCAGTCTTCAAACCCTCATTCAGGGGCGTTCATGTTTCAGTCTAGAATTAAATAAAGTTGAAACCTACCTTGACATTTCCTTGAAGAATTAAATGCGGTTGAAAGATGGCAGATAAAAAGACTACTTCGAATTCGCGAGCCAGTCAATTCGATCTGATCACAGCCTTCCATCTTTATTTCAGTCCCGCAGATCTGACACCAGCCATTCTATCAACTGTCTTCCCTTGAGCTAAAATCGTCTGTATCAATGGTAAAGAATTCAACCTCGAGCCAAAAATTTAGATCGTCCTCTAAAATTCAATTTCAACAGTAATAATACGCAAAAAGGGAGGAAGGATTCGAAGGATTTCCCAACCCATTTTAAAAAAAGAGCCTTGGATTAAAAATCGCTTAAAAACGAGAGTAACAATTGCACTTGGCATATTTCATGGCAAATATTCTTAGTGAAAAACAAGCTAGTGGTTCCCTGAAATTGCCAAATGAAAAGAGTCATATTAGTTTCAGATTGAGATTTAAAAGTTCACGTCTATAATTGATAACATTACGACGACTCAAAAATTAGTGAGGTAGAGCAGCTAAAATTTGAGGCTGAAAGCCATTAGTGAAAACCTTCGAAACCTTGGTTTGAACGAGTTTATTTAGGCTAAGTAGAAAACTCAAATGATGCTGAAAAAAATAAACAGCAAACGGTATCGTTTAGGTAATAGCAATAACGAATCTCAAAGCTGGACAGCGGGAAAACAAACAGGAAAAAATTTATTCAGTGAAACAATTCTACTATTCTAGCTTTGACAAATGCAGTGCAAGGCTGTAGTTGCCAGACCTTGTCCATTCCTGCACAGCTACCCTCATGTGTGCTGGTGAACAAAAATAAGTTGAATGACCAGCTCGTAGCACATTTCCTGGGAAGGTACCCACCGGTGGGCCGTTAGGTTAGTTATAAATTTTCCAGAGCATTGTAGTGACTATGTGTACAAAGTAAAGATTTGCACCAGTTAGGAAATTGCAGGAAACGTGTTAATAAAATAGCTACAGGAGTTCCGTGGTCTGTTACACGGTCGTCTACACTTAATCTCTGAGGAGAAAATTATTTTTTGGACTGGACGAAATATTGCTTACATTATAATTTATATAATTATGAAATATGAAATTTCGCCCGATTTTGAAATGATTAAAAAATATAGAACTAAAATTAATAATTTCTGTAGTATTTCAGGAAGAACAGGAGTTCATGTATGTAGGGTTAACAGGACCACGACAGCCCGAGATGTTTTTCCATAATTCATTTGTTGTCAAGAGTAAAATTGGTCGCGTGTCCTCAACGCACTGGACCATAATTATTAAGAGTCATTCTACACAATATTCATTAAATGTGATAGATAATTTTGCTCGCGCTGTTCGACATTTTAACCAGCAACATTTTGTATACAGCATTTCATGAATATTTACACACCAATTGAGACATCTCAAATTTGAACATGTGTGACATATTTCAAGTTCAAATGGCACATTAACATTTCGCGACAATTAATTTGAGATACATGAAATTTCATAATGCGTCCGATATTTTTGTACGACACAGTAACTCATATTCATCAGCTGTTTAAACATTAGCAAATCACATTAGGAGTGTGATTTAATTCCTCATAGTTATATCCAGCGTAAATTCATTTATTTAGCTGCCTACGTTACTAAAATTAATACTCAAAACTTTTAGTTCGTTTTTTATACATAAATAATCATTTCCCCGCAGATAACACAGGGAACTGTGTTTAGAATAATTTCTGTTGAGTTAGATTTTCATGTTCATCAAAAATGAAACTCGCATGCTGGTTCTAAATTGCAGTCAAATTTGTTTTAGCCCGTCAAGTTTTTTCGCCACAGCTTACCCTCCAGATAAGCAAAATTTCACTGATTAGCTGTAATAAGACTTGTCGCCTGATTACGATTGAACTCAACAGCTTGGTTAAATGCAATAATCTTTTGATTGGACTCAAAGGATCACTATATAGACTGTTACTCTTGTTTAGTCAAAACATTAAGATTTATCAAAAAAATCGAAGTAAAATAAAATTTCCTAACCTACCGTGAGCCATTAAACCAATGCCTCATTCAGCTGAAATTCCAGCGCCCGTGCTCGAACAACTACCTCCTCTAGAAGATCTGAGTGATGTTGAAGAACGCAGTGACAGCAATGATGCAGTTGTTGAAATTTACGAGGATTCAGTTCGTATTGGATTTGATCAGCACGAGCTAAATGATTTGGCACGTGATTTAGGTCAATTGAAGGATGGACAGCACTAGTGGACCACTTGCATTTTTTCCCGTGGTAAATATAATATATTTTCCACGGGAAAAAATGCAAGTAGTCCACTCCCGTGCTGTCGCTAACACAGCGCTGACAGAGGCGATTACGATCCAGTAGTTTACTATATGAAGGGTGGACAGCACTAGTGGACTACTTGCATTTTTTCCCACTAGTGCTGTCCACTCTTCAATTATAAAGCTTCAGAAGTTCTAGCATCAAGACAATGAGAAACCCTTACTTGAACCAGGAGTGAAAGTATCGTACTTGCGGACCAGAGCGAGTACATTTCTACAGTACTTTGGAAGTGACATCAGCTTTGGAAGTGACAGCAACTTTGGAAGTGACAGCAGCGTTGTGTTTTGCCATAACATTTCTGGTTTTCTGAGGGAACTAGGGCTTTCAATCTACAATCCAAATGAATGATAAATGTTCGTTGATGGCTCAAAGCAGAGCTCGAAATGCATCCTTCAACACAATGGCAATTTATTTGGTGTAGTCCCTATTGGGCTTTCTGTCTGCCTTCGTGAAGAACATGGAGATATAAAAAGTCGTTGAGTTCTTGCATTATGATGATTACAATAATTTGGATCATGTGGGTTGACAAAATAGTGTGCTTTTTTCTTGGTTAGCAACGTGGGTACACAAAGTATCCCAGCTTTCTCTGTACGTGGGGTAATCGACCTCAAAACAAGCATTGGGTTGAAACTAATTGCCCTACAAGATCGGATCTTAAACCTGGAGATCCCAATATTCTACATGGACCACTTATGGATAGAAAAAATAATAATATTCCCTTCTCTGCACATAAAACTAGGTCTCATGAAGCAATTTGTAAAAGCATTGCCAACTGATGGCGACTGTTTCAAGTACACAATTTTGTAACTCGAACTGTCAATTGAAAAAAATCGAGGCTGACGTGCTTAATGGTCCATTAATTTGGCAGCTCATCAAAAATGAATAGTTCATCGAAATTATGTCAAATCTTGAGAAGAATGCTTAGTAATAACTTCAAGAGACAATAACTATATTTTAACGAATAGCAGAGGAGTTAATTGGTTAAAAAGACATCAGATTGTTAACTCCATTAGTTGTTAATAAATTCAACACACCTAGTGAAAGTTTCACATGAAATACATGAACTATCGCAAGATGTTAAAAAAACTCGATACAAGTTATATTTGGTGACAGTTTGGAATTTTGATGCATTGCATTGTTTCACTTAGTTTTGTATGACAACAGATTGTGAATTTTCTTCAATTGATAAGGTTTTCCATGAATATTCATAAGCCTAAGCGCCTAATTCCGTTGCCAATACTAGCGAAGGGCAATTCTTCCTCCATTGGACTTGTCGAAACGGACTCACAAAGAGAAGGATGAGAGCATTACTGAAAAATAAGTTGTCACAGGCCCTCAGGAACTGAACATTGCGCTGAACTGTCAGGCTGAACATTGCGCTGAACTGTCAGGCTGAACATTGCGCTGAACTGTCCGGCTGAACATTGCGCTGAACTGTCAGGCTGAACATTGCACTGAACTGTCAGGCTGAACATTGCGCTGCTGTCAAGCTGAACATTGCACTGAACTGACAGGCTGAACATTACGCTGAACTGTCAGGCTGAACATTGCGCTGAACTGTCCGGCTGAAAATTCTGATGTCGGTAGTTTAATTGGCAGCTAATGCACTCCATGAATTGCCTGCTGCACTCCAGGGCCACATTATGTAAGCTTTTGACGGCTTCATTTGCAAGACAAAGCAGCTCAAACTTTTCGAGACGGATATAAATTATCATAGCGGTGAAATATAGATGCCCCACAGAAATGAACGTTTGCACTCAGATAGAAGCTGATGCATAGGATCACATAACAGGATTTCAAACATAATGCATGGAAAAGAAGCACGCGTACACAATTTTGTCATTTTAATTACCGACATTAAACACAAGTATAAAGCTTTCACATCGTCCACATAAAACGATTTCTGAAGAATGTTTATTCTAATTTCCCTGTGTCATTTCTGGCTAAATACTGACGCTTTTGCGGTGAACGGAAATATCGAGATGAAAGCATCGATGGATGATAGAGATTTCAGCGATCCTGGTCAATATGTGTACACACAAGATTTCAGGAACGCAGACAGCAAGCAGAACAAAGGTGAGATCTTGACTTCTAGGTACGCTTACATGCACAATCTTGGAAGGATTGCAGAATTTAATCCCTTGTTGCTTGAATATTAACTGGTGTGAGAAATGTTCGACGACGGATATTTTTATAAGGGAGGAATTTTATTAACATCCTAGAGCTACTAGATCGATGCATAACTCTGGTTAAGCAACAAGAACAAAGTTCCAGGCATGGAGAGTTATAATTGCTGTAGACTAGTTCTCACAGGTTGTGTGAACTTGCGAGATTTCTATCTAGGTATGTTACTGGCAACTAAAGTTAAAGGCACTTCAAATTGATCAGAAATTTTCTTGTAACTACTCGTAATACAGTTTTCATGAAGTGCACCAATGCGTTATTTAAAACCTTGCCTAATTTTCTACTTTTTACTAGTATTGTGCCTTCATTGCAGTTATAGGAATAGCAACGATACAAGTTCATATCTCCAGGTCCAGATTAAATATACTTGGCGTGTAATTTCTACTACATCTTAGAACTTCTGGCAAATTCGAAAATACCTTAGTGTAATATGAAAGTCCTTTTTAATGATGTGTTCTTTAGCACGGCACTAAATAACTTTTTAGTTTCAATTATTAAACACTCTAGATATCATAATTTTAACAATTATACCAATTTTATTATACAATATTCATAAATAAGAAAAAATGTAATTACCCTACACGAACTGAAATTCATTTTTAAATTTGTGTTTTTCCGAAACTTAAGCGAGGCACAGCATTTTTGTGATCATTTTGTTCAAATAATCGCTGGTGAAAGCTAAACGATCGGCATTCAATTATTATTCGGAAATTGACGACTTTTGTTTGCCATCACTAGTATTCATCATAAACTGAATCAAAGTAATTTAACAGAGACTTCATGGTCTTTTTAAAAGTGTGTGGCTTATGTACTGTGTGGCCCATAAGTCACTGAATGGTTCCTACTTCAAATAATCTCCTTGATTTTACAGGTATTAGCAAAAAAAATTGAGTAACGTGTTTCAGATGTATTGGTGAATGATATGCAAGGGCCTATTTTTATATTACTTCTATATTACAAATAAAAAATCACATTTTTACTGTCGACAACTTCAAGTTTCCCATCCTTATGCTATTTCCTAACCCTGATACCTTGTTTCTGCAGAATAGAGCAACTGCTCACACTGCAAGAGAGACAACACAGTTGCTAGGGCAGTGCTTCAGAAAAAGAATAATGACCCGCTACGACAATGTCAACTGGCCATTTCGCTCTCGAGACTTTACTAACCCTTACTTTTCAGGTGAGGGCTTCTGAAGAGGGCTCATGCCAACAAACAGGAGACTAGAGAAGCGGAAGCAGAAGTTCAATAGAGAAGTTATAGAAGTGGTGCACTTTTGAAGCTGTCATAGTGCAAGGTTTGAAATGACCACGGGTGTACGAAGCGAAAATGTCCGTCTTTAATGTAATTTTTCAAACGTAATATACAGGTATGATAAAAAATGACTGATGTAGACCAATTTTTATTTTGTCCATCGATATTGAGATAAAATATCACGGAGTCATCAGTCAAATTAAGAAAGTTATTTGAAATCGAAACTCTTCAGTGACTATGTGGGCCGCCTCTATGAACGAACAAAAAGGAGGAAAAATTAAGCAGGAAGAGCTCTGGCAATCCCATCTACTAAATGGCTATAGATAAGAGATCTATGCTCTGTACCAGCAATAAATTAATCAATTTTAACAAATGTATCCAACTCCACACCTCACGCTAATCTTAAAAGAAGCCAAAATCATTATTTAATAAAAATGAAGTTTTCAATCAACTATATATTGGAAGAAAGTTCATGAATTTACTGACAGAAGAGGAAATAAAATTAATATACACTCGTAATGATTAAGAAACCAATAACGTGTGTTCGCAACTAAACTTGCGGAAAAATTGCGTAAACTTTATAGCAAAATTTGCCTATAATTCATTTTCGACATTGTGAACACATTGTTACTTTGTCATTTTTGTTGATGAGGTGAAAGAAATATCAAATCTGTTGAGTTTAATTCTAAAATTCTGCCTGCTCACAGACAGGAAGATAAAAAGATTACCATCATTATGGCCACCATTAACGCGACATCTGATCTTGCAGAAATTTCATGGCGCCTTGTTGAAACAGCGAAAAGATTTCTGAAGGATCTTTCACCTTAGAAGATGCGGTCAGATGAGAGCAAACTAAGCGACCTAACGATGAAAGATTTGAGAAAGGCAAGCGTAAAGTTGTGAAGCAATTTGATGTACCAGTAAGGAAACATTGACAAGTGCTGGCATTGAAAATGTCTCACAAGCTACGCAAAACCATACTGACCATTTAAAAGCAATGGTTAAATATTTTGAAAAAAAACATCCATTTACATCAAAGCACATTAGTTTCAGGCTCGAATTGACAAAGACGTGCAGTTTATACAGAGTGACGCAAAAGTTCTGACACAAATATGGTTTCTTGCGAGTTTTTTCCCATTGTGCTCTTAGTCCGGCTGTGAGCGGATGTCAGTTTGAGATATTTAACGCGTTAAGTGCGAAGTGACCCACCGGTGGGTCACTCAGGTTAGGCTCTGTAAGTTTTTAAAGCTTTCTAGTGACTGCATGTACAAAGTAAAGCTTTGCACCGGCTAGGCAACCGCACTTAATTAACGTTTTAAGTCTCTTTAATGTTAACCTTAAGAATTTGAAAAACCAATGTACTAATGTCTATGTACTATGTACTCGATTGGAAAAAAGATTGTTTGTTTTTCTACCACCCAACGAATTTATTCTCTGGATTCTCAAGAATTATGCAGTTATCTTTTTCTTGGTGGAGGTCTAGTTATCCTCGAAGCAATCTTTTTCCTGGCATTTTCAGCCATTGCAGCACTTGGGCGACCACTCCTGTTGCGATCTTTCACGCTATCAGTTTTCTGGAAATGTTTAATATGTAGCTCGGTAGACAACTTTGCGCATAGTTTTTAATATTTTCATAAGATCCATAATCTCACCGGGAGATTTCTTATTCGTTGAAGCTCTGTGATTACATTTGTTTCTCTTGCCTTTGTTGTAAACTAAGAGAACATCTTAAATGCTATATAAAACTAATTAGTATGAGCTTAAACGTTAGTTATTTTTTCTGAAAAAAATTTAGTCATGAGTTCAAAAGGGGGAAAAACACTTGAAATCAAATTGTGTTACCCTGTACAACTTGACATCAGTACATGCTCCTAATGGATGGTCCAAAGTTTGACTTTCCAATGATGATAAGTGGCATCATCATTTTCGGTGACATGAGGGTGACGGAGGTGTGATGCTGTGGGCTGGAATAGTTGATAAAAATCTTTTATATCCTGTAAAGATCCGTGAGTTTTACAAGCAGCTCCACTTCTTATTGTGTCGTCCTGAATGAAACTTTTTGTTTGCTTTGAAGACCAAGGCGCTTCGAAAGAAAATTGCGATCGCGCAAGAAAATATCCAGTCAGTACTAGAATGCAGCTACTCAATAGCTCACCTCATTGGATTTCCAGGCATCAATTTGTTTGTGTAGTTCCTGTGCTCGCCAGAATGGTTCAATTGAAAGTTAGTGGGCCATTATAAAGTATAAAATGGATGCAGATGAACGGCAATTCACTTCTAAAAGTGCAAAATGTGATGATCTAGAAATTACTTCGATATATATTCCAGCAACAATGATGGAAAGATCGACATATTAAAAAATAATTGTGTCGTAGAGGTCATCAAACATAATGGACGACACATTATTAATGTATAGTCTCTATGTTTAATTATTAAATAAATGTACTTTTCGTCATGATTATTCATTATTAACATTAATCTGTTGTTTAAACTCTGCTTCAGCTGTTCTAAAATTTCTGAAAATATTATTTTTCTTTCAATATCGATGGTTAGCAGTGCAAAAAACTCAATGAATAAACAACTCAGAATTTATGGAACAAATAAATTTACATCATTTGTATTTTTTGCTCAGTCGAGAGCAACTGAGGAACCTCCATAGAAGTAGTTCGCTAGACAGCAACACGCAGAGGTTGAAGGAAGAAACGAAATCGCAAGGTCTTGACGCGAGCTCCCGACACAAAACTGATGAAAGTGAAAGCGTTAAATGATGCGTCCCATGAGCGCGTTAGCAGCAGTAATTAGCTGAGTGCTGATCCCTAACGAGGCGTCCCATGAGCACGTTAGCAGCAATAATTAGCCGAGTGCTAGGTTCAAAGCACCGCAGGGAGGCCCTTCCGACTGCAGCGAGTTAACCAGATCACTACAGGGAATTAACATGACACGCACTAGGCATTTCAGCAATAAATCCTCATTGATTGAACGTAAATCCGGCTGGTCGAATGTGGACTCGGCAGTGCAATGCCGCAAGTCCAATTGAGCGTCATGAGGATCTCTGTCGTCTTGTCTCTATTGCTTCAGGCCTATGTCAACTTCTGTGTCTATTGTTTCAGATCTCTGCAGTCTTCTGTCTCTGTTGTTTCAGATCTGTGTAGTCTTCTCTCTCTATTGTTTCAGATATCTGTCGTCTTCTGTTTCTATTGTTTCAGACCTCTGCAGTCTTCTGTCTCTGTTGTTTCAGATCTCTGCAGTCTTCTGTCTCTATTGTTTCAGATCTCTGTTGTCTTCTATCTCTATTGTTTCAGATATCTGTCGTCTTCTGTCTCTATTGTTTCAGATCACTGTAGTCTTCTGTCTCTATTGTTTCAGATCACTGTAGTCTTCTGTCTCTATTGTTACAGATCTCTTTCACCTTCCGACCCCATTGTTTGAGATCAGCTTACACGGTCAAAGATTCTACAGTTGTAGTAGAAGCAAACAGTTCATAGTTTATATTGGTTCATACAATCAGAAAAATTACCATTCATATTCTAATGTACTCCATATATTAAATAACATGCAGCATTATAAACTAAAATAAATTTTTTTTCGAAAACTCACACCAAATATTTTTGCAATACCATGAGAGCATGTCATTGCCAAATTTTTTTTACATTTTATTCAACATTGTGATTTATATCTTTTAAAACAGCAAACACGTTTAAAAATGAGTGTTCATGTATGAGTATGTGTTGCTGCACGGAGCCTGTAAGTTAAACCCTCCATTGTGCTAATTCTCCAGACTTTGAGTCCATTTTATGAGATTTTATCTTTACCCAATACACGTGATCGTAAATTGCACGGGAATCTTTGCCCATTTCTTGTTTGAGTTAATTGCCTTCATCGAAAAATTCCCGCCAGTACAATAAATCTCTGATTTCCTTTCAAGTTTGATCTCATTCCGTAGTCTTTTAAATTCCTGTGTAATTCAAGAGAACTACAACAATTTACTGTTTTAATGACTTTCTATACACAAACAACCGCCATAGCTTGCATTAGAACATCCCATCAGTCTTTTTTATTCAGTTAGCTGCGAAGCCGCCACCGCAGATCTCGTTTATTTTGCGGGCCCGACTATGGAGCGCTCGATTGCTACTTCCATCGAATGAAAAACTGTGACCGTTAAGCCTTACGAGAATCAACTTCTTTGCTATTTGGTCCAAATGATAGCACTTAGGTGGATGTAAAGCCGTCCATGTTGTCAGGAGGAGATGTGTTACGAACGAAAGGTCTTGTTTAGTTAAGCCTTGGCGACAGTCCTGGTGCACGGACTAGTCCGGGTATGAAAGATCGCTGTTGAACTGAAACGCGTAAAACTTAGAAGTTCTTGCTTTAACACTGAGTACTGCAAGCGTATTACAATGCCATAGAGTTGCACAAAATTAATGCAAAATAAAATGATTATGAATGATTCACAAATAAAGATGTAATGCGTAAACGTATATGGAGTGGTAAATGAACATTCTTGCCTTACAAACGTAAATTCAACTATAATATAATATTAATGCGGAATAACAAAAATATAGTTATTGCATTGATAATTCAAACATATCTTATTAATCTTATTAATGGATATGTACAAACCAAGCTTCAACCACAAATTGATCGGATTTACTCTTGCTTCCATTACTGATTCAACAATAAAGTAGAACACAGCGAAACATCTGCATCTAGGGCCACGTTGCTGCAGTATTAAAACACCGAAGTAAGCAGAGTGCATAAAATAGAACAAAAACAATTAGCAGTATAATAAATAACTAAATCAGCTAAATAGATTCTGAGACTTCGTCTAACTCGGTCGTCAGTCTTCATAAGGCGGATTACAAACTCAAATCCGGAACTTTCATCGCTTTGAGTGCAGAAATCAGACAACCGCGATGTGAGAATTGGACAGGAGGAAAATTGGAGGTTCCATTTACATATGAAATAAGGGAAGCAGGGCTCAGCACATACACTGTTTTAATAAAAAAAAAGTAAAGAAGTGCGTAGCTAAGCATGAACCATCCAAATAAATAATTAATGAACCCTAGTAAGAAAGAATCAGGTACAAATCGATAATATTTATGCCTAAAAACATTCACACTTTTTGAACAAGGACTGGAAGTCTAACCCAATAGTAACATTCGACAACAACACGTAAGTAGATGTCTCATTAGCTCATGTTTCACTATACTCTGCAGTTGACGCGACGTCCGAATGCTTACAGCGACGCTAATGAGGTTGCACCAGAAATTGACATCTCGTTAGACTGACAGGACCATAACAAAGCTGACATGTGGTTAAAACAAAGCTCATATATGGGTATTGTCGAGCTTATACATACAGTCTCTAAGTTAAGAATAGGTTCCTCATGAGTGCGCTGTTTGCAGGTGTATTTGTGCGTCTGTCCGTACTGGGACGTATATTGACAACAGTTCTAGTTTTGGACGCACTGAATACAAAAAAATATTCCTTAGAGCTTCAAGTACACCAAAAAAAAATAGAACTTAATGTATGTTCTCATGTCTTCAAAGATATATGAAGTCTTAAATAAGCACTGGGCTTGGCCGCTAGGAGTGCATAAACACTAAACATTTCACATGTTCCATGATTTTATTCTTGCTATTGAGAATCTGGCAAAACGATTTACTTGATACAAACGAGTACTATCAGCCATCTCCTGCCCACAATGCACTTTTTTACGTCCATTTATGTTTCAATGAAGATGGGCTGGCGCTTACCAGTTGTATTATTATGTACTAAACCCACGGCTTTTTGGAATACTTAAGGCAAGAACTACTGTAAACAATAAAACTACAGTATAATGTTATTGTTAACGACGCTCGTAACTCTTATGAACTACCTTGAAGACAATCCTTAAAATCGCGTTAAATTTTGGCGGCAACGAACTTAGCGTTTACAACCAGAGAACTCTCTAATCTGAAGGGTTATAGCAAAGTATATATATGACTTAAACAAAGCTCAAATATTAAATAGGAAATTTTATAGGGTTACATCACAGTTTAAGTTATAGCCCACTTTATAAACGTATAGCACAGGTAATGGAGTTTTAGCCCAGTTTATAGTTATGACAAAATTGATAGGGTAGAGTTATAGTCGAGATTAAGCTGTTATATCAGAGGTAATTTCAGGGGCTGGGTCGTGATAGAATTTACGGGATTATAATGACGCAAAGAATGCCAGTCAAATTTTGTTAAATGTTCATGCAATACGATATTCGTTGAAACATTTTTCCAGTTTTTTAGGTATGACAAGTTCATTGATATCAATTAGATAGCCTAAATTATAATTGAGAGAGAAAGAAGTATTTTCCTTACAGCGCTGCACAAGAGTTTGTCTTAGAACTCAGAATAAAATGACGTCGCACATTGAACAGAACTTCATGAAAAGTGAGCCCAGCTCAAAGCACCGCTGCCTAGGCGTTGCACAAGTTATATGGCAACCAACATTGGATTTTTCATTCCCAAGTTTGGATCTCAGAACGCCTTCGTTCCACTTCAGGCTCATGAAAAAAGGCGCTTATTTTTCGAGTCTAAGAATCCGCCCACGTTGAAGCGACGCATTTTAGACGTTACTTGTGAGTTGTCTTCAATTGTCTCGTAGGCTTAAAAAAATGGCGTGAATAACGAAGCCCAAACAAATTCATAATGAAAACCCGGCTAAAATAATTTGGAATAAGGAAGTCGTACCAAAAGTTATGCAATTGAAGTTTCAAAACGGTGAAACATTATTTCAGAAAAAACGCGTTTTCCAAATTCAAAACTTCATTCCAAAAATCATCAGAATCCACTATAGGCATAATTAAAAATGAACAGGTAGTAAAAAGCTTTTAAATCACATATTTTTCGTTCATTTACAACTCCTGTTTGGTGAGTTAAACTGTAAAGGGCAGCATCACACACATAAACGCATTCTGTATCACACGTGGTATTTTCACCAGCAGCAGGTAGGGAATTATTACGACTTCCCCCACAATAGTTACAAAAGTGTTCCTATCGAACATCGCTACCTCACACAACAATGATGAATGATCAACCGAAATTAATCACCTTTCAGATCGGAACCATTAGGCTTCATAAGGAACTGCAGCAACATGAAGGCAAGAGTTCTATCCTCCACTCGACAGTACAACGTAAACTGCAACATTCCTGCTTACGGAAAGGCAGAATACCAGAGCCCACATAGGTTCACCAGGGAACAAGCGCCAGACTTCCGTCCATAAACGCTACTATAATACATCCGTACGCGACC
>VCRD01001857.1:55156-77163 GCA_006783055.1 Trinorchestia longiramus
CTACGAACACCACGACGAGCACCACGACGAGCACCACGACGAGCACCACGACGAGCACCACGACGAGCACCACGACGAGCACCACGATGAACATCACGATGAACATCACGATGAACATCACTACGAACTGGGGATTGTTTCACGTGCAAGCGCGTGCAAGCCTACACCACAGCGAGCAATTTACGTTCCTTTCGTCGTCCTAAAAAATTCAGAGGCTCCGACTGAATCGATTTATTTCTTACATCGTTGACAATTAAAGCTCAACGACAAAAAATTATATCAATGACGATATAGTGAAGGTGAGGGAATCAAGCGCTTTTCTTTTATTCCATGAAACCTTCTTACGCAACGTTGAAGCACAGCACAGGATGCACTGCAGATCAGCCTAGTCCAAGCAGTCCTGTCAGTGTAAACTGAACAGAACGTTGTTATTTGTAGAACGTTTGACGATGACAAATAGACAGCCGCGGGAAGAACATAACTCAGCTTTGCTAGAGGAACAGTGTTCTCAAATATTGTGCAAGGTAACTAGTACATGTTCTGCTGAAGATACTAAACGTGGTGACATCTGTAGGGAAAATCCTTCTGAATTCTGCTTCGGGCGCCAAAAGATCCTGTAAATATTGTGACAGCAATGGAAAATTAACCGTGCGCTTTGAAGCGTATTAGAAATGTAAAACCACGGTTCTTATAAACCCAAATGAACTTCAGCAAAGGATGACATACAATTTTTCTTTCAAGAAGTTTAAAGTAAACGGCATTTTTCCCATTTCATTCGCTTCCTGTCGTTTGGGGACGAAGATATCAAAATATCGTCCAATACTACGCATCATTTGGCTTGCTAGCAGCTGTCAATAAAATGAATAAACCTGAAGGTACACGACTTGCACATGATTGAAATCATTTTTTCCATGATAACACTTTAATGACTGCCAAATAACTTCAAGAAAATCATGTGGAATGTTTTAGACGCTCTTCTTGCGGTCTCGTCTTGCTCGATTTTACTTTTGCACCTTCCCCAGAACTGTCTCCGTCTGGCAGCGATAAAATTCAGGGAGTAACCAGACCTTGGCTGGCAGGCAAATTCATAAGTGAGAGTTCTCAAGAAAGCAGAGTGCCAGTTGTGCATCCAGATGCAGATTGATCGTCTACGCACGTGCATAGATATGGGAAGAGAACACACACAGAAACTGTCTAAGATTAAATTAACAGATAACTTCTGTTATATAATTTTAATATTCAACGGAACAAGACTTTTTATACAGCAACCTTCGTCAATAACTATTGTAACATCATATACTAAGTAACGTGTGGCAGCTAACAATCAAGAGGAAAAGCTTAGTAAAGAGTTATCAAGTAAGACTAAGATGGAACAATAATGAAGTATGAAAACCCCAATGCGTAAGGAAAAAATCACGATATGAACACCCCATGCAGCACTTCATCTAATGCAGATACGACGGTGTGACTTCCTGACATTGAATTTTAGTCTACCCTGAGACTTAATTAATTTACGAGTTTTTATTAGTTTTTGCTGCTACAGTTAATGAATATCAAGCTATCAACCCAGAAGAAATATTTTCACTTTTTTATGTATTGTCTACTGGGAGAATCGATGTCTTCTCGCAGGAGTATTTACAAGTCCATTTGTTCTAAGTATTTTGTCAAGCAGCAAATATAGCATCAAGAAAACATAAATCCCACACGGTGAATTTCATCTAATTAATTATCTTGAATGACTAGTTATCTTTTCCGAATTCAACACCTAAAATACTACACGAAACACAGGACAAGATCACGTGGAAAAGGGAACTAGTTCTTAGTGCTTTTAGTTGACAGTAGTACAATGACTACCCACTCTACCATGTATGATTTAAGACACCAATGCTAGTAGACGTACTGTACCCATACGAAATGCACACAGGATTTCGATTTATTTGCGATCGAAGAGTTATAAGGGTGAACAAGAGTCAGCAGAAAAAAGAGTAAGAGGATTAGTGAAGAATTTTAGGTGCACACTACGGTTATCAATTCATGCAACAGCACAAAGCCCCTCAGCGTTCAACTGAAGCCGCTACTCTGAAGAACAATATGCCAGACCAGCAAATAAATTAAAAGAGGTGGAAGTTGCTATTACCTCCCAGAGGTTACACTAGACACCCGAGTAAAACAAATACATTCTTTGCGCACTAATCTGAACCTCATCGGTTATTAAAATACACTTGAATGTGAGAACGCCAGGTCGCACTACAATTCAGAACCTATGAACCAAAACTATTACGTTTCATAAGTTGTTGTAGCAGCATGAGAGATCAGATATCCAGCAGTTAACACAAAGGGCACTGCGACACTCATAGTTGCCGTGTCAGAATAACTTCGTTGCCACCACCGGAACTCGCGACAACTTCTTGCTCGTAAAGATCCCGTATCTCCAGCATCCGGAAGTGCTCAGTGACACTGGCTACATTCAAGCAATCTACTCCAAGACTTGGACAAAGTCAAGAAGATAATAAAGTCAACACTATGTATTGTTTACTTGCCTTTTCCTGTTGGAAATGTGCAATTCCTTAGAGAACTCCACAGTTTACAAATTCAAGATTGTTTATATCGTCAAACTCGGAGATGCATTGCTGACTTCACTTCGCACTGATCTAAATTGGCAAGGAAAACTTGAAAGAGATAAAAACAGTTAAATTCACGGAACGAGCGTGCTTAACTATCAAAACCACCATTTAAACTTTCTATGAAAAGTAATCGCTAGCATGTCAGCAATGATCATTTTCCTGGCATTGGTCCTACATAGAAAGCTAGAACGCGCAGTAACAGTTGAAGGTAAGCACTGTTTTACCACAGTAGTAACATGGAAACAGTTATAACATTCGCTGGAAGCAATTTCCTATGACCGCGGGCACGTGATGAGCTACATAGATAAATACAGTGGAAAAATCTTGTTTCAACGAAAGAAAAAATTGGAAAAAAGCCTCCCATCCTTCAAAATAGCCACATCAGTAGACCTACAGAACCACCAAAAAAAGTCAAATGAAACACAAAATTCAACTAAATTACAGAAAAAGCATTCCCGACTTAAAACGAGGCCAAACGTAACCTCACAAAGGCAATGCAGTCAATTAGAGCCCGTAATCATCCAGTTAATGATCGTAAACTATGAATTTTTGTGATCGACCGCTACGTTACGGTAAAATGCACGCATTGTATTCAACATCTAAGACTATTCCACTTTATTTAAATAAGTGAATGATACTTTCATTCTTACACACGAAATTAAACAAACTCTAAGTAAAACTATGTTCAGATTTCGATTTCCAGTCTCCTTTAAATTTACGGCATAAAATCAGGAAGAAGTTTCACTAGAATCAACACTGAAAATAAGCTCATCAGTGAAAGTTTGCTTGGTAACGAAAAAATTATTCGACTGTGGAAGTCCGTAGTAATTGCAGCAGGCCTCACTAAAAAAATTGTTGCTCTTCTGACAAACGTTTTCACAAAAAAATTAATTAAATCACGAACCAGACTACGAAAACTGTTCCAGGTTTTCATTTTTCATTGCTAAAGCAGGATAAAATTGGAAATAAAAAGTAAGACGATGTACCTCTTCGTTAAGAAGTTCTCAGGTTGTTAAGAGTGAAATGTCCGATTACATTACGCACCAAATTTGGTGGTCGTTAACTTTTATTTTTATCTTGAAATCTTGTTTCGCAGTTTTTTATCTTGTTTAGCAGCATTAAACTAATACAGAATATTGGTCTCCTGAATACAATGAGCAACGGTAAAGCGAGTGAGTTACACGCTAAAAGTTATCAGAAACTGATTGTAGAAACTTTTAAAGTACAATTTGTAATACTCGTAATAAGTTTCCTATTACGAGTATTACAAATTGTACTTTAAAAGTTTCTACAATCAGTTTCTGATAACTTTTAGCGTGTAACTCACTCGCTTTACCGTTGCTCATTGCATTAAGGAGACCAATATTCTGACTACCTCGTAGATGATTCTATTTTTTTTTTAATATTAGAACGTTGAAAATTGAGGAAATTACACAACCTAGCTCCGGCCTAGCAGTCTATATTCAAGCGTTAAAAATTAGCCGCGGCGTTACTGAATGAAACTAATTAGGACAACGTCATTAATGGCAGCTCGAGCCATCATTATGAGCCTCTCAACCTACAACTCACTGTCGAAAGACCAATATTCGTTTAGCAAAAACAGATTAGTTTGATTGGTTCGCATCGCTATCCAATCACGGATCAGGATCTTGGACTGCACACGCTACAAATGATCCGACACTAAAAGATTAAATGAGACGTTCAGAAACGTAACGCGCCGTGTTGCGTCAGATGTAGACTAGGTGATATTTCTATTCCTTGCACTGAACTCGGTTCAGCTCGGCTCATAAGCTACGAAACGAAAAGTTGAGAACATTATTGTATGTAAAATCATAAAACCGTCAACCTTTCTGAAACTAAGAGCATAAGCTCTGTGCAACAAAGTGAATATGTGAATATAAATACATGATCGATCTGTATAATTTATGATCAAGACATGCGGGAATGCAATGCTTGATAAAAGTATCAAACTGATACTGTCGGTTGAACTTAGATCTCGAAGAAACCCTACTGCACAAGTTACATTTTTCACAAGTGTTATCTCCAACAACTTAGCAGAACGCAATGTATGTATACATACAAGTCTCAGATTGCCGTCAAAAATCACAGTAAGTTATGAAAACTCAAGTTACAGCTTCAATATCAAATTTTTGTATGCTCCTTAGCATAGTTCCTAAAATACGCATTAAGACCTAATTTCTTATTAATAAAAATGCTTAGAATATTTATAAAGTTATGATTTTCATGTATGATGGTGTTTTTAAACATTTCAAATTCATACTTTCGTTTTCAAGAGATATTCTATTTCATTCCGTACGTAATCTTTTTCTATTCACTATCATTGAGATCAATACATATGAAAAGGTACATTGATAGAAGCATTAACTAAGAATACTGCAAACTCCAACGATAATTAAAACTGAATAAACTAGCAGTAATTTTATAGTATACATTGGTTGAGTTATCTTTTTTTAAAGAACACAGGGAAGAAGAAACATTGAAAACGTGCAGCAAAGTAAGTATTTGCTACCTTCCTCCAGAAAAAAATCTCGTCCTTAAATGCCTTTGTGGCAACACTGAAATATCACAAGTTTTCCTAATACGAGCGATTTTAATAACGATTTAATTTGCATTTCCAATATCAATTGGAAACATTTCATCCCACAGATGGTGTTGCAATATTGCGAATAGAAATGAAATACGAGTGTAGGTTCTGGCGAGAATTTCGAGAGAGAATGAACCACATTGCAAACTTATGAAGGGTCTAATACGAGTCGAAATTTCATTGGTCCTAGAAAACAATTATTTCGTCTTAAGTAAGAGCACATTTGCTTCAATGTACAATTTAAATTTTCAGAGCTGCTTCAATTCCAAACAATGACCTTTGATTGTCATTCACAAAACAAACTGATTTTTTAATGCTTTCCTGTTTCCCCACTAGGATATGATGCCCCCCCATATTTTTTATTAGTGACCTTCCTCTCAATTACTTGATTTCGAAAATGTCACTTGCCTCTATTGAAAAAATTACAGACGTGTTGCTGCGTACTAGTAATTCGTTATCGTGTTTGCTTACTATCCGAGACTAGTTTATTCTCCTCAGGCTTTTACTGTACTACTCATCCTCCCTTATGCGCGTTGTTAATAAAACACAACCAAAAGCTAAAATGTCAACAAGGCTGGTCTGAAATTTCTGTATGATATATAAAGGAAACGAAGCTTTGCCACTACAATTTTTTCGGTAGCTTACAAGACAGGCAATTACAGCTGAGGTCGACGTGAGTTACCGACAATTGAGAACAGACATCCTCACGAAATGCTCCGAACAGATCTGTACCCACAGTATTGCGCAGAGACATACGACTACATCCATAACAGAGGAACGTGCAAGCATAGAAATGAGAACAATATTCTTGTAAAGTAAACCAGATTCTTGAGTGAAGCATGAAAGCGTCCATAAAGTGAGAGGAATCCATGGTGTAAGCTATTGAAGACTGACATGAGGCACTTCTAGTTGTTTATGGAGTATCAAAAAATAACATATATACCAACGCACTCTCAATATGAATTTTACCTATTTAAAGTACGTGACTATGTTATTTAGATAACAACAGGAGTTAAGGCCCACGCTTAGAGACGTAAAATACAGTGCTTCGTCAGAATATTTTCACATGAACGGTAATGAAATATTAGTTGTGTTCTCTGTAGATTTGTCGAAGTCGGCAGCCATTGATCCCCCTAGGAAGTTTCATTCACAAGTATTTTAATACAATTTAAACTCTAAAATGCAAAGGTGCACTCGATTCACACAACAAAATTCAGCATAAAATCAAGCGAATAGTCCACATTTTTAGTGATTTACTACAAATCTCGGCTAATAATCATCAAACCGTAAAGAAGAATGATACATTTGTCCCTTTCCCTGAATTAAAACAAAAATTAACGCAGTCCTTTGATAAAAATACAGAATGATCTTTAGTAGAATTTTTAGGCCTTACACAAGTCTCGAAAGAAGAAACTGTCAACCGAAAAGGAGTTTGTCTCAAGTATCCGCTTTTCTTTCTCGTGGTAAAGTTTTTGATCGCTGAATACTTCTAACTTTCTGCGTAAGCGTAGAACGCCTCCAACAGGTACAGTGTTAAAAGTATTGAGGCTCATGAAAGGATGATAAAGGTTAAAAGAACTTTTGCACTAGCACGAACCAAACTATTTTTTCGAACAAAAAGACTGGTAAAGAAAAATTGGCTGTTTTTACGTGATAATTTTCATGTCACACACCTGTTCCAACGCTACTGTCTACAACATCAAGCCAAGATAACTTTCGGCAGCATTCACCAGTAATATGATTAACGACTTATCTTATTTCCAATTTCAAAATGGTCACATCATGTATTGGCTACACACAGAAAAAAATCGTGCTACCTCATTACAAGCATTTGTGCAAAAAAACATTCATACGCTTCGCTGACAAACTGGACAACTTACCTGTCACAATTCGAGTCAAATCGGATGCTCTGGAAGGAGGTCCTGGAGCCCCAGGCAGTGAGGGAAACCTTGCTGGTGCGCCTGTGTCGGTCTGTCTTCCTCATCTGCCTCTTGACGTCCTCGATGTCCCTCACCTCGATGATCTCCCCGCCTCCGTCCGAGTCAGAGTGCAGGGAGTCCATGCGGATGATGGGAGGTGCTCGAGACCGACGAGTCATTTTGCTATTCTTGCAGTTACACCACGCTTCTTCTAACACAGTTTATTTTTGGCAATATGGAACTTCACTGTCATGCAAAACTTATGCCAGGCTTTGCTAGATTATTGGCCGCTTGATCGCGCAAACACTTTGCTTTCAGAGATTATCTTCGTTTTTAAGTATTTTCCCACTTAGTTGAATAAAAATGTCACAAGCGAGCAATTTTAAACACATTTTTGTTGTAATTACGCTTAACATCCCGCACAACTCTCCAGAGGAGCACTGGACGCACTCACCAAACACATGACTAACGATACCGAGATAATGTACGTGATTGTACTATGGTTTTGTCTAGCATGCACAAGTGTTATTGAAAAAGTCAATTACTGAAGCATCGTAGAACCATTATTAGCACCTCGAGAGAAAGCAGTTGTTTCAGTAATATATCTTTCTCATTCAAAGAAATACGTATATTAGAACTTGTAACAATGAAGTGAACACTCTTTACCCAATAGACCAAAAAGTACCAATATTTTTCCTCAAATTTTTTCGCAAGAATTTTCTGCCTATTATTTACAAAATCAATTTCATTGCTCATATTTGAAACATTTTCAAGCACAAAGTTTCTTCATACACATTATTCATCAACTTCACCCATTTTATAAAATGGTTTAAATCTTATTCCACGATCACTACAATTGTCCAAATTGCACTAAAATACACTCGAAATTTCTTTTACAAAAGATCACACAATTTTCCTCCTTTTCTCATCGAGCTTACGTGTAAACGTGGAAGATTTCAACACTTTCATATAAATTGCAACTCTAGTTAGGGTTTCTAACTCGCATTTCAAGTTCACTGCAAGAACCTGACGCAAATATTAAACACTAGGCCATAAATTCTCTCCTGTTGCCGCAGTGTAATTTTTAAGATATACAGTGCTACGGCAAAGACAACTATGAATTATGAAACTAAAAATGCTGCTTTCTTCTGTTGACTGATTACGTTTCTAGGAGTACGTTTAAAATGCAACAAAATACAGCAATTACGGAATACGATGCAAGCGAGTGCTTTTATTAGTAGCAATTTCCAAGTTTTAACACAATTTGATAAACTCGAAGAGATCAAACCAAATGAAAGTGTTGAAAAACCAAGCTAAGGTGTTATTTCCAAGCCCCATTGAAAAAATAGTTTCACAAACTTCGTTACTCTCGAATGCAGTAAATTAGAAAGATATTTAGGCTGAATGGACTGAAAGCTGAAAACGTCTCTTATCCCTCTTTCTTATTTCGTGTTTCGTGCAAATCTTCATGGGCGTTTTTTCATAATTCATCTCACAGTTTTATCAATGCATATCAATATATCTTTCAGTATTTCTGTCAGATTATGAATACTTGGAAATATCGGTCACAATTAGCTATACTTCTAAGCGCTTTAAAACTAATGAACTAACGACTAAAACTGATGCCTTTTTCGTCCGTCCATCACCGCAAAACTTGGAGCATCAACTACGCGGAGTTTAATTCTTCCTCAACAGAAACACAAGTGGATGATCAGCGATCAAGAGAGTTTGAAGCAGCGTGCTTAGTATCGCACACGAAACACACAAATGAAAAACGAGGTAACTACGTTTGTACCTTTCGGAAGCTCGAGAACAGTAGGGTTTCTAAGGTAAAAAAGCGATGAACATTTGCACTTCAGTATTTTTAAACCCACCATCACCATCTAAACGTCTTGCGAGGGATGCCTGCAATAAAAATTAGTAGCTAAAGGGACTTTAGCTACTAATTTAGCTACTACCGTTAGTAGCTAAAGGGACTTTCCAATTTTTGAGTGTCATTTGAAACGCTAGGAAAACGATGCAAACTTTCAAAAATAGCACTCACCAAAAATTGGTAGCCGAGGGCGACTACTGAGCAACAACGCTTTTCTCATGCAACATCACCAGACACAATCAAAGATTTCCTGGCGTCTGAAAAGAAAGAAAAAAAATACACTTGAAGAATAACGATAAAACTAATGAATCGAAAAATTTTATTCCAATTGTAAATTCCTAAATGCAAATTAAGACCAATTTTGTGTCACTTTGCACCATATATTCTTTTTGGTGTCAACGCTGAAGCCCCAACATAAGGCCTCCAACAGTCATTGAGTACATCCAAGCGGAATAAATGCAGAAAATAATACTGAATGCGTCAAGTAAAATCATGCAGTAGGGTATTTTAACGGTTATTTCTAACAGCAAGCGAAATCCTTAAAATAGAAAGAACTGACCAAAGAAACAGAGAAAAGCCTTGCCGTGTTGCTAAATGGAGTCCACGATAAAACGGTTTTCATATTATAACTGTATGTGTAGTTAGCTAGGGTAGTTCATATTAACGGCCAGATAAGCAGTTAATAAGGTAATGAGGTGGTAAGCTATTAAGTAAGAAAATTATGATCTAAATTATCTACATCTAAAAAACAGCTTACTGATCCCTGAGGAAGAATAATCTAAAGCAGAACTTTTTTGAGAAGCTTGCAATCTAAATATATTTTTACTATATAATAAAATAATATCCTTGTAAATTTCTATGCATAATACCAGTAAATATTACATGTTGATATAACGGTTCAACAGATACAAGTTAGATGAGCATTTAGCTGAAGATTTGAAATTCTGTAACTTAAGATAAAGCCTGAAACAAGAACAACATCTTGCATCGATGTCTCCATATGATGTGATCGTAAGGTGCTCCGTTCCCACTTTCTAACTCAAGAAAACCAAGAACATAACTACGATAATTTTACAATATCCATCAATGTCCTCCCTGATGAATAAGACAGAGCTCGTCTCTTCTCAAGCCATGGGACTGGAGGAAATGCGAACAGAATTTCCAGGCAGGAAAAGAGGTAGAAATCCAGGCCTGTAGCAGTATGTAAGCTAGCAAAATTTGATTAAATAAAAGTTTACTACTTCGATTGCACTGATCAGAAAATAGTTCATCAACTGGTCGTACAAATTAAACGATCCAACAAACTTGACCCTCCTCCAAACATCTGATGAAAAACATGTATGCTAACAGCACAATTGCTATGCCAAAAATGGAGAGAAATAAACTTAATCGAACATTGATACAATCATGTTACGTATAAATATCTAATTATATTATTTCTAATTCTGACTACTGCAAGTGCAAGATAATTGCTAAATACATATATAAAACAAGAACGAAATCAATACTTTCTAATAATTTAATTGTGATATTCTTAAAACCGCATGGTTGCAATCGTGAAGTTAATGTGAATGGATGAACAATCTTCACACAATAAACAACATGACAGATCAGTCAAGAGTGGCAGACAAGTTGCTTGGCAAGAGAATTATAACCTACAGCATCAAAAATTATGTAATTCCTTTTCTTCCATCTTCAACTGAGAATTCTTCAACGGCAATTAATTCTTTAACGCTCAGCACAAAGCGACTATCATGAGAACTGACCCAAGGCTTGTTCTGTTAATTGCCTTCACTCCTTGTTTCATTTATCCCGAGCCGGCGCTGCAGGCAGCCCTCCTAGTTACCAAGGCTTTTAAGCATTTCCACGAGAGGTGCAATGATTGTTATTACTTCACCAAGTTTAACCAATTTGTCTGCTCTAATCAAATGTAAGATCAACTAAGAGTGTCCCAAACACACACAAAAATATGAATGAAAGAGAAATATAGATTGTCAAAAGTGTAAGTGCAGGAGATCTTTATCCCGAAATGCCGGCCTTCATTACAAAAGAGAAAGAAAAAATAGGTAATTCACACCTCACTACAAAATTAAACCTGCAACTAAATAAGAGGAATTACTGATTCTCCTGTGTTGACCCAGACAACAATGAGATTTGAAAGCACAATGTCTAAGTCAGGGGTCACCAAACTACGGCCCGCGGGCCGAATCCGGCCCGCGACGTCAGTTCACCAGGCCCGTTGACGTTGAACTGACGTCTTTTTTAACTTAGTTTTTCGTATTTTTTCCCAGAGCTTTCGTTCTGGCTTGCAAGTATTGAACAGAATGATTATGCGGCCCCGCTCGTCATTCTTTCAGTTATCCGGCCCACTGTGAAAAAAGTTTGGTGACTCCTGGTCTAAGTTAATGAACCACAAGACTTCCAGCTGGGAAGGACATGCAGGATGACTACTAACTGTATAAAGTGTACTGGCGGTCTTTTGCAACTTAAATCCCATCTGAAGATCTAATTTTAATGCAAAGAATCTTGATGGCAAAAATGTAACCCGAAAAAATAAAACCCAGGAGTCAAGTTTTAGTGTATACTAATATACATAAACTCCCTTCAAAGCTTAGGAAGGTAAACGATCTGCTACATCAATTGTAGAGGAGACCTAATTGCTTCAGTGTGCTTCTGAAGCTTGAATATACATACAAATAGATATGTAAATATGTACATACACGTAAAATTCTAATCCCGTAAATTTCAAACCAGCAGTCAGCATTCAAATTAATTGGAAAAATCTGAATAACTCTCACACCGGTCACTGATGTCGAATTTCCTCTATAAAATTTCATGTTCTGTTCATTACGTAGAATTTGTATGCATGTGAGAGTGGAAGTTAGAAAACAGATTAAAGAAATTGTTACATACCTCTGAACTATCTCCGTATATTTTGAAAGGTTCAAGTTAAGTGTTCAACTTTGCTCGTAAGATCGTACATTACAGATTTTACAATTCTAAGATGAAAATTACGTTTTCTTTTCATCTCGTTGGATGGCACATGCGATCGATGGTAGTACCAAAGGATGAGTCAAGTACGTGTATCCTGTATACCTACCATAATGACGACATAATATAAATTCACGTTCAAGCTTTCACAAATTTTGAAAGATCTATAAGCAGCATCTCATGGAAACCACTGAAATGAAATTCCAACAATGAAATGAAAAATGAAATGTAATTCCAGCAGCATGATTCCCAACTCGTTAGTGGTGCAATTAACGCTCTAAGCTCACCTGTTTCGAACTAAAAATTCAGGTTAAGGCGAGACTTCTATCCACAGTTTCGACAACGAGGCTTTGTAAACAAGAGTATTGTGACGCAGAAGTTACCGGTAGGCGTTTGACAATTACGAGTATAAGTATCCAATTTCGTTGTGAATGAAACAAAGTATTTTTCACAAAACACTGTATTACATGTCAAAGCTAAGGGTCAAATATATTTAGGTCTGACACGTAGGGAGCTCAAATGAAAGATGATCAAACAACAGGGGTACAAAATATTTTCTAAAGATTTCTATGTTGTATTAATTGAAGACGCTATTACTAACCATAGACTCTTTTGATCACGTGCGCAAGTTCAAAGAACTGGCGACACGTAATTAGTGTTCATATTTTTTTTCGGCGAATTTAAAAATAATTGTTGTCAAATTAAAATGAAGACTTCAAATTTTTGTTCAAAATATAGAAATGATATGAAAAATTCTTTCAATTAACACTAAAAATATAGCGAGAAATCATGAGTAATTCTCACTATTGTACAGGACGTAACTTCAGTAACTGAGTTTAGAAATTAATGAACAGGAATGTGGCATCGTCTACACAATCATTTACTCTGCTATCAACAAAAAGCCGTTGTTCTAAGGCTGAGATTTGAAAATACAAATATGTGTACTTATTGACACGTGTGTTCGGTGTCACAGACTATGGTAAAGACAGAGACAGGAAAAAATTTGTCCTTTTTAAATATAAAATCCTAAAAATTAATTATCTTACGCATATATAATTATCAAAACTAGTTATCTTAAATAATACATTTTTAATATTTTCAACGCACGAATTTTAAGCATTGTATTTTGCATACGAAAGACGGTAAATTACTGTAAAATGCATAATTTTTTAGTGGTTGGCCTTCTTCCCTTTAGTATGTAAACTCCTGTAATTTTACTACGCAGTGGTTATGATTATTGTATTAACACAATTCACTGAAAACGTGATTTTTCACCACAGATCTACTAGTCCCATCAATGAAGGTCGAATAAACTTAGCATGCAGCGAAAATTAGTCAAAACAAGCGAATGACACCTGTCGAAACCAGTAAATTAATTATCGTTAACTCTAGCAAACGCTTCACTACAACTCCAATTACCAGGAGCTCCAAGTTGGTCTGCTCAGAATTCAGTCTCGCATGAAATTGCTTCGTATTGTCGAACATTAAATTATATTAACTGGCCTTAGTTTCGTACCACAGTTCAGAAACTACACCCTAATCTTTAAGAAAAATGTGTTCTTTGGTAACGCTTGCAGTATCTAGGTTGTACGGCTAACAGAACATAAACAAAACGTGCAATCATAACATAACTTTTAGTGAATTCACACACACGGCATTGAGAACATTCGATAAATGAAAGACCCCTAAAACTCTTATATCCATATACGATGGAAGCATCGAAAGATGATTCAGCGAAGCAATCTATTCGTTTACCAGGAATCAAAACTTTAAATTGAGTATGAACATTATATGGCTTTTATGAGCTATTCATCAGTTCTCTGATCAGCGCAAGTCCTGCAAATGTTCTTGATTTCTGTTACTGTGAGTTGATAAAGAAATCAAACGACCTTACACCCATTCTCTTAGCCCAGTGTGTTCCGCAGTGATGCAGAAACTTGGCATAACAAGATCCAATATGCAGGCGGATTGACTGAACGCATCTTTGAAATTTATGAAATATCTTGAAACGATTTTAGCGGAGAAAATCGAAGACATGGTTCTTTTTAATTGAGTACAACTAAAGTTTTAGGAAGTTTTACATAAGAAAGTCATTGAGAAATAGATAAACCAAGCGTCTCGTTCTACCTAATTTACGTTGTTTTATAGTCTATCCCTTTTGTTTTATGGATAGTTTTTTGCACAGCGTACAAATTTTTTGAATCCAAACTGTAATGAAATTCGAAGTGGTGCGTGATCTTCACTAAAATATGTAAGCGGCGTTCGGTTCCAGTGGAAAAATTTCGTTAATCCACAAATTTTACGTCAAAGACAGTATAATAATACACCCAGGTGTTTAACCTTCCATCAGGAAAAACAACCTGCATTAGGAATGCATGCACTTGGAGGTGGAGAAGCTTGTCAGGTTACTCGCCACTCGTTTCCTCTAGTATTGAATAACAGTAAAACTTGGGAGATTGTCCAGGTACATAGTCCGCACTATGACGTAATAGGATTAAATCATCGACAGCTGCCAGGCTCGGCCTAATAGATTGGAAGGCATCGTTGACTCAAAAAGAGCCACAAGATGCTCGGCCGTAAGATCAAGGCTCTCGCAGTAACTACAATACTCTCCCTCATCTTCAGTCCTCCCCAAACGGTATATTATCGAGGCTAATTACGTGAATTTCTCTTTTACGCCTCATAAAGAGTACATAAATTTCAAGCTCAGATAAGATTCAATTCGAATTTTTAAATTTTTCCCCCATTGATGTGATTGGTATTAATCAACTTGAACACGAAGGCTAATATTTTTTTGACTATTAGAACCAGGCACTCCTAACTCACTTGCAGGTCCATCTGAGGCCGTCTGGGAGAGACATTACGAAGCTCATTTTCTGAACAAGAAAAAGTTCTTAGCGCAGAGGTAGGCAGCGGCTCCCCACAGCAAAACAAAAGCCTGGCCTCCGTAGCTCTGCATGTCTGATCAAACTTTTAAGAGAAAAAACCTTTCACTTCGAAAAATTACTTCATCACAAGGAGCTGGTCTTCCTCTACTAGTTGATTCTTAACATTTTCCTCGTCTGTACTTCTTTCAAACCACCGCACTGTTTTCGTATCCCTTATAAAATTTATAAAAACAATATTTATCTCCTGACCTCTCAAAAATGCGAGTCAATATATTTTAACAATATTCATCAAAATAAACTTCACGCGGCAGCATTTTTGTTTTAAGCCTAATTTTAATATCCATTTCTATTCGTTCTTCAGTAGTTGCGTTCACTTCCACTATTATTGACAGGAATTTTCAAAAATTTCTTCAACGTAAACTTTCATTTCAGACTACGTTGTCGTAAACTTTCATATACTAAACTTGAATTTCCTTACTAAATCAACCTTAATGATCCAAGCTCTTCGTACACCCTAGAAACCCACATCACTCTACAAGTAGTGCCATCACCCTCTTTCAAGAACTGCTGCTTTATGCAGAATACCGCTTGTCCACAATCAGTTTAAAGTGCGCACTCTGTCTTCTAGATGGACGCTGGCTCTCAGTCTGATAATAAATTTGAGCTATTCCAGTTGCATTTCATGCGATGCATTGCGCAGTACTCCGGAGTTACGAGTACTACACAGAATTTCTTAGATGTGAACTGTCACCCAAATGCTGCTTTTTCAAGTAATTATCTCACATCAACAATACGGTTTCCTTAGTCGAGTTCATTCATTCAACATAAGAAAGAGTTAATCGTAGGCTCCACATCCATGTAATAAACTCAGTGTTAGAACGTCGGAGTTTTCAGTTAGCGACCAGGTTATAGCATAGTTAGGTCGCTAGATGACATCCCAGGTACTTCAAAATTGTCCATAGGAGCTTCTCAATCGGGCGAAGAGGTAAAAAACTAACAAGAGATAGAACTATCAGAAATATTCGGGCCGTTAGTCTCACACGATAAATAACATGAAAAATAGTCTCCCCTAATACAAAAGCAGGCTCCCAAAGACTTCAATGCATTCTCAATTTAATTACGGCTATTGTACAGTGAAGGCAAAACAGAAACATATTAACGACGTCATTTACGAGGCGCAATTAAAAATATTTTGATAGCTCGATTAAACCAATAAGCAATGGGCAGTAACAAGTAGCGCAAGAAAATTGCCAAAGGACGGCGAGAAAAATTAAGATACAGAATTTAGATCACCTATTTTAGATTTGCTCCCTGAATCCAACGTGAGAAAAAAAACAAGATACAACAGACTTTGACAATCCAGATAGTACTGCTGCAACGCACTATAATCAAGGCGTTGGAATGAACAGCCCAAAGCTAGAGAAATCCGGAATGATAGCTAACTTTAATTTAATTTTTCACCAGATTTCAGATGCCATTTAGTAAAAGTTTTTGTCAATGAAAGCGAACACAGCTGCCGCAATGCACCCCCTGGTGCACTGCAAACTTTTTCAAGTCGACATCGTACATTCTGAGAGACGTGACAAGATTTCAGCCTTATAGTGCCTTTAAAAACTTAAATTAATTGCGAAGAACACCCACAAAATTACAGGAGGCGAGCTAAATTTGGACCAATATACAGCTGGCAGAAAAAACAGTATCGAAAACACAGACACCGATATTCTTCCTGAATTGTGTCTGGAAAGACTTGAAGGTGCAATAATTTTAAGGGCAGTGCGTGAAATGGACACAATTTCTTAGAAATAAATTAAATGTTAATAAATAAATTTGGAGGCAACTGGTATTTATGATATGAAGAATAAATTGGACTGCTGGGAGAGCCGCAGTAATTGGAACAACCGTTAGGTTAATTGTTTTTATTTCTCTCTGTCAGATCAATTTTGTAAACAGAGGCACAGAAAATGAAAACGCGAAATATCAAGCCATGAGAGGGACTTACGTCGGAGTCAAATTGGATGAATCTATGGAATTGCGCGGCTTCCAATACGGCCAGCGTGAAATACTGAAGCAGGAAAATACGAGCAACAAAATGGAATTAAGAAAGATGACTCACGCAGCGGTTCAAATTAGAAACAACAGAAGAGATTAATTTACAAAGACAGCATGCGCTTTGAAATTGCACAATTTTTAACTGTAATTTCAATAACATTATGACTATGCGAAGATAAAAAACAAATAAGATCATACTGAAGACGTAACGAAAGACCTTTATACACTCACGATGTGTTAGCTAATTCAAAATCGGAATTAAAAACCGGCATTTTATTCAACTGAAAGATATGCGTGACATTTTTTAGCCTCTATCTCTTTTTAAGATTATAAAGGCGCCTCTTGAAAGCAGCATTAATGTCGCGTAGACTTCACAACTCAGCGCAAAATCAGAGAAAATAAAGAGCCAACAGTAATCAGAATGCGCTTGGACTTATTCTGGACGGAAGGTGTAGGATAAAGTACACCATCACAGTCTGAAAATTCTCAAGATAGACTGATGACTTTAACAACCGCCTTCATAAATAGAAAGGAGCATAGCTTGATGGAAATGCTCACTGCCATTGCTAACAATTTAACAATATTAAGCACAGTTATTGTATGGAAAATATTAAGGCAATCCATTGAAATTCTTATTTAGGAATAAATTGCTGAACTTGTCAGTGGGGAGACTGTTCATGAACATCATTGGTACAGCAAATAATTTCACAAAATCCTGAATTAAAGAACTTGGCAGGATCGTGGGCAATGAAGTTAGTTCTAAAAACACTTCTAATAAAACGGTTCATATATTCATAACTTGAAATAAAAACTGTTGATAAAAACTGTACCAAAAGAGAAAAAATAAGCAAGAAGGTCAGGTGATCCCAAAGCTTCATAAAAAGTGAAAGACGAAAGCTGCGTCGTTTCTGACGGACCACTCAACAGACGCGGCAGGTACTCGAGCTGAGGAGTAGGGGAGTGAAGGGCTTCTGAAGCACTGACTGTTTATTGAGATTGTGTTGAATGCAGAGGATCACGCATCAGCCTCTGCACGTCATGCCAATCTCGCAGCAGTGCATCATCAACAATTCTGCTTCGCGTCAAAGTAGATTTCAACAAAAGCAAACAAATGGAAGGAGGCAATAGTACAAAAATAGAATATGACAAGTATATGAAAGTAGGTATTATCAAATATGAATACTTATCTACGCAAGTGTTGACGGTGAGACAATTTTTTGTAAAACGGAATTTCCTTTGTGGCCTATAGAATAAAGACGCAGTATGCAAAATGAGCGACCAGGAAGTGTAGTGCAGAGTTCTTTTAAGTTTAACTAGCAACAATTAGTCTCTGTGATAGTAACCGACATTCACTCGTAAAACCTGCGCATTACTTCAGACAACTTTACCGAATAAATCATATGAAGTATTAGAACCTTTCATGAAAAAAACGAGGAAACTCGATCTCAACAAGTCATTAATATTCGTAACGCCTCAACGGCTCCGGAAGTACATGGTTTACCCCCAAGGAAATGAGCTTTCATTTCAAGGGTAGGTTTGAAAGTATTTATTTTTTACTTTTAACCTCATTCCGGTCGTTCTACGCTTGTTTATATCCGATCATATTTAAAAAAATTCACTAACCGTTGGAAGCGCTGGCTCTTAGAACAAACTATTTAAATTCAAACTAATATAAGTTAGAACTAAAAGTATGTTGTAGAGTACTCTTCAAGTTTCAACAGCCACCGTCCTAGAAGTATAGCGTGGTTAAATGCAGCTAGAAAGTCAATAATAACAAACGAGTAGCCAACACTGGCCAGGAAGAAAGAACACATATTCGGAAAATAATGCCTCTGCTATTTGCGAAATCTCTATTCCATTCCTGCGGAATAACATAAAGTCAGACAAGTTTGGTGCCCCTCGACGACAAGGCAGGTTTTGTTCGTATACAGGGTGTCTCAAAAAAATGTACTCGCCCTTTAACCGTTGCTAACATGCTGTCTTCTTTGTGTTGCAGGTGTGAGGTTCGAACCTTTGCGAACATGATTAAATGGGATTAAAGAATCATGTTCGCAAAGGTTCGAACCTCACACCTGCAACACAAAGAAGACAGCATGTTAGCAACGGTTAAAAGGTGAGTACATTTTTTTGAGACACCCTGTATATAAAGGTTTAAATCTGGCCAACGCATTCAACTTCCTGACACCAAATCAACCCATTATACTACTTACCTATGATACCCTGACGAGGACAGACATTAGTTACTTGTTATCTTCCCCATCCCCCTTGTGAAGGGGAGCAAAGAAATACAACACATCTCTTGAGAAGCGTAAAATTGACAAGATGCAATGAAGAATCATCATAGCGCACGCACAGGATAAACAACACTCTTCACATACAATATAAATACTTTTCTTAATGAATTAGTGCAAACTACGAAAGACACTGGACAGGTATTTCGAAGCATCACGTCATTTCGGGGAGGCGTATTTTCTAAATTAATATTTTGTTCCGGTGAATCGCTTCATTCACTGCCTGATCTCGAGATAACGTCACGGAGAGAAAAGAGAGCTGTGTACACAGAATGTTTGTGTAATAAAGTTGAGCAAGTTTACCAAGTAATGTGGCCCCAGTGCTCTGCGATTACATGATGGAGTGATTCAGGCGGCACAAAGTGTCCTCGGGGATAAACACGCAGAACTCAAGTTTGGCTCTGGCCTCTGTTTTCTAACTACGGTATAAATAACTGTGAACATTTTTAAACCATATGCTGGCAACGCTAACATGTAGTTTACATGAGCACTGAAACGTTAGCCGAAATTAAAAATCGAAAAACCCAGCATGGAAAATTCAAATTTCCGAAAATAAATACGTTAAACTTAAATAACAAACAGCAATTGAAGTTTTTAATTCATTATATCCGCTATTTCTTGAAAAGCAATCCCGTTATAATCGTTATTTTCAACATCCACAATTCGATACAACTCTGGGAAGGAAAGGCAAGCGAAAATATCTATAGAAGCTATCATACTACAGACGCTCAAGAGGTCATTCGTCTGCCGCCCATAGTAGAGGATCAGGAAAATGAAGCATTAGATTCTAGCCAACGCTGAATTATAAAACCGAAACTAGTACTACCGTAAATGCTAAATCGGTTTCGTGTCAGGAATAACCATGGCAATTGCACAAGCCTGAAGATAAACGTCGAATACTAACACTGTCAGTACACCATCATGCAATCCCTCCTCGTACCGTTCGCTGAAGGACAGGCATTTTCAACGATCACATAATAAGGAAAAAAGATAAGCTACAACAAGGAAAAAATTTATCAATAAACAAAATGATATAATTCAACCATCTGAAGGACAGATGGGTATGAAAAATTATCGGTTTCTCGATAACCTATCAGGTTCACGAAGTGATCTCACAGGAATCCAAAATGTGGTTCTCGAACACAAGTGAAGCCGAGCTCTCTACACTAAAAGCAAAATATTAACTACTCGAGATGCGGCTATAAAGTTCGCAAGGCCCCTTAAAAACTCTTTGTGAAATGAGAGGTGTACCAACCTCAATAATTACATCCTATGATTGATTGATGTAATTTTGTATCATACGAAGTATCATAAATCCGGAGAAAATGACAAAAATTCGGGCTAAAATTAATCCTTTGTTTGCATTCCTAATATCACGATTTCCCAAACTAAGGAAGTATGCTTTTTTTTGTCTAATTACTACGGTAACAAATGAACTAATTTTTTGATGCTCTGGGTTTAATTTGCCCTTTTAAGAGAGATCGAGTCGCCAGCTGGAGATTTAATTAATGTATGCCTGGCGCATGCAGACAAATTGCATAATCAAAGCATTCGGGTTACAGGTATTTTGAAATTAGCGATCATTGATTAATGTTCCTCAAAACACAGAAAGCAACACAAAAGGTTTAATCGATTCACTTACATCGTAGAAAAAGAAATTTGTTTTACGTTTCCACAAGGCTTAATGATTTTTAAACACATGATATGGGATACTTTGCATCTCCTAGCTTAACACGTTGACTCCGAAGTGGTACGTATGTGGACCACTTAGGTTAGGTTCTGTAAATTTTACAGTGCCTTCTAGTAATAATATGTACAAAGTGAAGATTTACACCAGCCAGGCAATCGGAGGCAACATGTTAAGAGGTTACTGTTCTTACTCAAATGTTGTTCATACGAAAAAAATGCGTTCTCAGCGTCTGTTGCTTCCCTCCAACCTATTGATCGGATCTCAGTCAATGCACGAAGTGTGTGCTCATCTGAAAGATTCCACTGGACATCAAGACTGGAATCGACGATTCAGGACTCGCATTGTCAAGTTTTCCCGACTTCTTTACAATGTGCTGCACACACAGCCACATCTGTGGTCACTTTCAACACGCGTACGTGTTCTCATCACACACTCAAGACTAGTTACCCTCCAGCTCTTCACTCCGGAGCTGAGTTACGGTCACTGAAAGGATCAGTTATTAGTATACTTAGTCATCAATAAAGGAAAGTTCATAAAGTCATACATGTGACTTTAATTCTTAGTGTAAATTAGTTGATGAATTGTGCAAGAGCTAAAAGCTGTGTAACACCAAGGCAATTAATTTGAGAAAAATGAATTAATCACTGTGCGAGTTATAATGAAAACTCGAATTCTCAGAGCAGTCACATATAGTAAAGATTAAAAGTAATAATCCCAGCTAGTTCTTCAGCAAACAACGCATGTACTCACGATATAATTCACATGATTATATATCTTGTAATTACAAGTCAACAAGTAACTGCAAAAAATAATTTGTGACAAAAATGCGAAGTTCAGTCAGCAGATTACTTGGTTTGAACAGCACTGAAACTTGACAATAGAATAGAATAGAATAGAATGAGGCTATAAGAACGAACCTTCTGGCCCATTCTTGAGTCGGATAATTACTTCGATAATTATTCGGTTGTTTTACCCAAGTCCCATGCCGTATTTCCAGCTGCATCAACCATGTCGGCAGCGGGATTCGAACCCGGGTCTTCCCGCTCGCAAGCATATTCGCTCACCAGTCGACCAAGC
>VCRD01001857.1:78669-105849 GCA_006783055.1 Trinorchestia longiramus
CCCTTGAGGGACTCCTGATGTTACAAGCGCTGGATCACTTGTTTCATCGTGAATCACCACGCGTTGAGTTCGACCTGTGAGCCAGTTTCGTATCCATCGGGAGTAGTTGCCTCGTATTCCATGCGCTTCCACTTTGGCCATGAGTCTTTCGTGGGGGACTTTGTCGAATGCTTTTTGAAAGTCTAGATAGACAGGGTCTACGGCTTTTGTACTGTCGTATATACGGTTAACTTCTCCAAAGAAGTCAAGGAGATTTGTGAGGCAGCTACGTTTTTCTCTGAAACCGTGCTGGGTGTCATTAATAAGATTTATTCAATCAATGCCTTACTTCTCATCCAAGTGCTCAATTTGCGTAAACACACGCAAAAACACTCGCAACAACTCACGCTTCATCATCGATGGCAACACATGGTTGACGCTGTAAAATATTTTGAATGCAGCATCAGGGTTTTTCTGCTCATCGAGAAAATGTGAGAAGACAAGAAGCATAATAATTGCTGTTGTGGCCACAACACGAGCCTCGTGCAATCAGAGCGTGCAGATTAGCAGACGCCAATAACCAGCCGAGAAAAATTAGGTTAGTTAGAGGAAAACGTGCTTCTTCTTTGACTTGGAAATATATCGATTGTTTTATACACTTCCTGACATTTTATCTGATGTTCTCTGTACTATTTACCGCGTGGCTTTTAAAAATAATGTGGTGAAAGCAGCGCCATGAACGAAAACTCAAACAAATAAGACGCAGCAGTCTTTAAAATATGAAAAATTAACGATTAGACTGAAAATAAACAGGTTTGCTCCTCTGGAAGTTAAAACAGTTTATGCTGGTGCTTGAATGTAGTTGTTTATTATGAAAGAGCCCTAGGAAATGGGTTCCGTGTGAACCTGTGCTATCCAAAAACTCTTCTATTCTAATACAAGAATTTTATCTTAACCCGCCAAAAATTTATGGACAATATTAGAAAGGGAAAGATTCGTAATGCTGTAGATTTCAATATCAGTCTCCAGTTACTACTATTGGTCGGAAGATAACGATTAGCCAGACCATGAATTTATAGATTGTGACAGGCATGTCCTTCTTGCCTTCAATAAATTTGCCCACATGATCATAAAAAATTGGAACACTAATTTGTGAACTATTTCTGGATAAACATCGGTGAAATTTTAACTAGTAAGATTTACTGTAGTAAACTTCGCATATCACTTCACAATTTCTGTTCACGTCCCTTAACACGTTGACTCCGATTCCCTGACTGGTGTAAATCTTCACTTTGTACGCATAGTCACTGGAAGGATCTGAAAAAATTACAAAACCTAGCCTAAGTGGTACACATACGTACCACTTCGGAGTCAACGTGTTAAAGGTACTTCATTTTTAGGCTCAGTGAATTAAAAATTGTTTTTCCATTTGCATGAATAAGTTAAAGACTCAGACCAACTAATTTATTATTTGCTGATTTCTGTCAACTGCGATGTGGTAGACAAAAAAAACATCACTGGTGTTTTTCAAGCGATATGTGATGTAGATGTCCGATACGTAATACTGAACTCAGAACACAAACTACAAGTCATAAAAAATACATTACTTGCTGATGCAAAGCGTTAGCATTTTCCAGGCTCGAGATCAAAAACAGAGAATTGTTTTTCCAATGTCGATGATGGTTAAAAATTAAGATTTTTCGATGCTGAGGAAAATCAAAAGAGAGTTCATTTGAAGTTAATTTCTGCGCAGCATAAAACCTCCAAGAGACTTTCGTAATTGCTAGCACCTAATTGAACAGGAAAAGAAGAAATGATACTCGTACAAACGTTTTATTAAGCAGATTGTAAGCGTATCATTGATCTGTTTAACAAGGTTGGCAAATAATAATACTAATAATAATAATAATAATAATAATAATAAATAATGCTCTCTCGAAACGAGAAAATTTACTTCCATTTCAACGTGTTACTTGATGATGTTCATTTAAGTTATTTTTCTTATTTATTCAACACATATTTATCTCATACTTTTCTGTAGTACTCGACATCTGCTAAGATTATTGTTATACTTATGAGCATTTACTGCTTTAAATTCAAGAACCACCGCCATATTTCGACTCTACCATTTCCAAATTTACTTAAATGTACGACTGTCTTCTTATGCGTTTTGAAACAAGTTACTTTCCAGTTTAAAATTAGGTTTAAACTGTGTTAGATAATGTTTACTCTGCTCTCAATCAAAATAATAATCTATCTGTAGCAATATTAACTTCTCCCAAACGCGTACATGGTTCACACAGCGCACAATCAAGTATGTATTCAGGAGTAAGTTTCAACAAGAGGAGACAGTGTCAGTAATGGCATTCGGGATTGGAATGTTACGAATTAAGAAGTAAAATTTTTTTGTATTCATTCATGATGAAAATCGAATATTTGAGATTCACGTAAAATTGGTAGCTTGTTTGCTAACTTTCTAGGATCATTAAAGAAGTTTGGAAAGTTGTATCCCTGGGAAAATTCTGCGCAAGGTATTTTAGCCCATGTCGTAGGAGCGACAGAATGGTCATATTGCAGAGTATTTTTCCGGTAAGAATAAATGAGTTAAGATACCTGATAACTACAGACTTTTGACAATTAGCCTATTTTGTAATACTCTAATGCTGAAATATTATTATGAATTCAACATTTTCAAGTCGTGAAGCTCCTTGCGACTGTTCGTGGTAAGCACATTTTTTTAAAACTTGTTAGAATTAAATTGAACCCACTCACACCACTGGCTCCTAAATCAAACAATACCTTTACACTTTTCCGCAAGTGGTTCGGCACCAAATGTCTAGGTATTTTTCATTGAGCTCTCCCACTACCAAATGTGAGAGTCCTCTTCAACGAAACAACTCGAGAGCGTGCCTGTTTCACGTCCACTCAAGGTTGGTGTGTCATCTAAACTGTTCCAGAAGGCAATGTCCCTTGCTGAAGTTGACACATCACGTGGATGTCAACATCATAAACGCGAGGGTTAGCGCATTCTAACCAAACGTTCTCATAAATCATGAACAGTCGCCACACCAGACTGTCCTGTCCCAACTCTAAATATTTCTCCACTCAAACCTTAAGTCCTGAAGACAAATAGCTTCTCAAGAATAATGCACCAACACAGAGACCTGCTGCTGTCCAGGTGATATCAATAAGAGGATGCGATGTTACTCGCGCTCTCCAGTCAGTAAAAATCTACATCGGAGTTTAGCAAGAAGCCGAGCTTTATTATTCACGCAAAATTACTTAGTGAATATAGAACTTTAAACTAATACCAGTACTCGTTAATTGATAACTCCAGTGGTTTTACTAACAAGTCAGTCAAACAAACGTCTCTAATTCGTTGATATTAAATGAATTAAAACTGAGCATGAAATTTGACTTAGAACTTCTAAGCCGTGGACGCTGGCAGGCACAGCTCCCGAATGCCACAGAAAAAAATGCCACAGAAATGAGGGCCGCTTTAACATTAATGCACAGCACGCACCGTACCCCGAGACTTCAATTCTAAGCTGAAGTCGTAAATTTCGAGCAACAATAACCTCATGAGCAAGAAAAAAAACTCACAACTTAGGATGACCAGGATTTTGTTCAGGAAACCATAAAAATAATGGTTCGTCTTCAAAAACTTCGAAAGCAATTTATGTCGAACTCGACAGAAAAAATCTTATTTACATTAGAAGTTGCCAACGGTAACAGCAAAACATATGTGTGAAAATTATGGTTTAAAGTCACATAAAATTTCAATAAAATTACTTTGACATCTATTAAAATTATAAAAAGCATTCCGTACTGTCAAGGAAAATTTTCCGATAAAATTGGCAGTGCCGGAAACAGTATCCGTTTCAGGAACAAAGGTTTCAATATTTTGCAGCATTTGAAGGCATTTCAATACACGGCGACAAAAATGTAAGGCCGATATTCGGCCTAGAAAACTCGCAAGTCGCGCACTCACAGCTCTCGTTCGACACTTTGAACTTCCCGACGAAATCGAAACTACAAATGCTCTACAATATTCAATATCTTTTATGAGACTTCGTAGCAAAACAAAATGAAAATAAACCCAATTTTTCCTGACGGATCTCTCAGTATCCAGTTCACATATGCGTCATTTAAAAAACTATTTCATAAAAAAGACGCGGTTTTGCTTCAATGCAAATGTTCCCGCGTAATTTTATTTTGCTGAAAATTCATAGAAATCGGAAAAAACACAGCAGCATTTACATCATTACCGGGTTTTCTCAATATTTCGTCGATAAGATCTAAAATAAAAATGTTTCCTTTGCAATTTTCGGGTTCACTTCCCAGTTCCGCTTGGTCGTTGAAGCAGCTTTGGTTCTCAAAGATTATATAACCTTTTAAGACACGGCAGTCTAATCCAGCCTTAAATTTCCACCCTAATGCAACGAAAGCTCCGTTTTTAAGTAACTATAGTAGCTTTCGCGCAGGTTTTAGCACTAATTTTAAATTCATTCTGAGTCTCAACGTCTCTTAATAAAAAGTTAACAGCATATGGAATGTCTCGCTCAAAGCGTTTGCGCATTTTTAAAGTAGAACATCTGAAGCGTCAACTTCACTCGTGCAATGCCTGAGATGATGGCACCACGGATGAGTTCCGTTATCACATTCGAGTCATGTTGCAGTAAAACGAGTCACAAGTCACTAAGAACTCAAAAGCCGGTGGCCTAATAGTATTAGAACTTACGAATACAGTGAAATCAGGCCAGTATACAGTTTCACAAAATATTCGTTTCACAGCTGCGTCGTCCTTTCCACGGGTCGAGTGAACAAGACACACAAGCTTAACAAGTTGACTCGACTGGAAAATTAGGTTTTTGCTGTGGACTATATCATTTTATTCAAACCATTTCATACCTCGGCATATACATGTATGTTTTGTGCTCCATAGCATTGAGGCTATTCGAACGTATCAAGTTGAAGGCCATTAAGGGATAAAGACGCCATATTTCATACTTATACTAAAACTTACTCATGGCCTTACGGACAACTCTCATTTGTAGAAAGTTTCTTCTTTACAATAACAAAACATCGTCGAATACAAATGGTGAGCTCAGGTGGATTTGTGATGGATTAAATAGAGCAAGAGATGTAGCATTGGAAGATTATGGTTAGGGTTCAGAAGTGCTTTTATGTGTTCGAAGACATTCACAAAAGGAGATCGAACTATCATCATAACGCCATCAGAAATAAGACTAGAATTAGAGTCACTAAGAAAACAGTAGTTTTCAGTAACAAATTTCGTTCAACAATACAAGTTGATTGAATGATGCCCTAATTATATCATATGATTTATCTCACTTCATTTAGCCCAAGTTTGAAACCCAGTCTAGGTAGAATGAACTCGAAGAACTGGATCTAATAAATGAACAAATATATTTTTTTGTCGGGATTTCATAGTTATATTAAAACGAAACCGTGTTAAGGAGAGAATATGAAAGAGTTGATAAAACTATATACATCTTTGCATATAACGCTTATAAACAACACAAACTGATATTAAAAGATGGTTGAGTTTTTGGCAGTCTACGACTTGAATTCTTTCACTCGTCGTTTGTGACTCCGGTGCCTGAATGTTGTCGGACGTCATCTATATTAATGACTTTCAATCTAAACTCCTCACACATATCAATTAAGAAAATAAATGAACGTGAACATCAAAGTGAACTTTAACGATGAACTAATTAATGAATGTTTGAAAAACGAAATGGTAAAATTCTGAATTATTTGAGAAAAATTCTTCATCGTAAGTGCTCAAAAACAGTTTAGACAACCAAAAATGTCTCAAAAATAAGAACATTTGCAACCAAATAAACAGAAAAGGTGTGCATGTAGCATTTGATTATTAGACTATATTTAATAAATATTTCTTAATTGATTTACTCGTGTTATAATGCTGTTATTTGATACGTTGGCTTTCCAAACGAGAAAAGAGAAAGAAAATGAAATATAAAAACCTGACTAAACGAGACTACTATCTTACAAACTCTGCTAATCCTGCGCTAATTAGTCAAAAGCAACTGACAGAAACTAATTTTTCCAGTAGTCCTGATGAGTACAGACTACTCGTATTCCATGATCCCCTCTGATCAATGTTCGGGAAGCCCTAAGCTCGAAGTCCCAAAAATGTGTTGTACAATATTCCTCTTCACGCAACCCTGAGTCCATTTAATGATTCGTAAGATATCCTAGCTAACAATGAGTGCTAAAAATACTACCTAATCGCGCTCTAAAGGCCAAGGCTGATCTTCAACTCGACTTCTGCAGCCCTCTAGAAAGTCCCTCTAAGCCAAATTCAGCATCCAATGTGGGGCTTCATAATACACGATTCTTCAACACCTGTCCCAGGAATAAGTTACGGAATTATTAAACTTCTACACAAATTCTCAGGTCCCCTCCCGACAGCCATCTGAACGAGCCATCAAGACGTCTAGTTGAGGCTCCATAAAATTTCCCAAAATCGGAGGTTGGTACAGAAGACTAGTTGCTTACTCAGCAAAGCGATGCTGTCACGCGCAGAGTTTCTTAATTTAAACTTGATAAATATCCCCATCCTAACATCGAGTGCCTATATTGTGCCATCATCTTGTACTTTGATTATTACGCTAGAAAATCAATGGTATACTTGAAATCAAGAAATTAACAGTGAAAATTAAAAAATTTCTGAACATAAACTTCTCCAAAATTGAGATTCAAAACCAGTAACTTGTAAGTCGCTCTTAAAGCAACATTTATCCTAAAATGAATGGTAAACTTACTGCTCAATAGAATTTCTCTTCAATTAGCTTAGGGTGAAGTTAATAAAGAAAATTTGCATGAGGTCAGGTGCTGGGCTGGAGTCACAACAGCACAGAGCCCTGGTCCAAATAGGTTCCGCACGCAATCTCATTGCTTCCATCGAGGAACATTAGTGCAGTTGATCTCCGAGTTATGTAATTATTCATAAGTTGACTGGATGCTGCGGCTGCTGCGCTGCTCATACACTTAAAGCTGAACATGCATTTGCAGTAGCCACGAGTGCGGGGGCTAATGAAGCATTATAGCATCGTAATTACATGCCTAAGCCATGTCAACAACACACCAAAGCCCTGCACATCGCCTAGTGAAGTCCTAAAAGCTATCTACCGCAACACTGTAAAGCGTAAATCCGAGCACTGCCAGGTTACAGCACAAGGTCTGATAATAACCTACGAAGAATTTGAATATAGCGTGACAGATATGGCTAATAACTAACGAAACAATTAAATCTTCGAGCAGTCCATAAAATTTGAGACAGTTTCTTTCACACGGCAAAACATCACAGATAAACACTCGAACCAGGGTGGTAAAATTGAAGATAACAGGACCTAAGAGACAAATTTTGACCAAGGCTATAGTAAAACAAATCTTTCTTGCTGTAAAATCACCAAAAACTGGCACTTCATCACGGTAAAGAGTCACTTCTCTAAATAAAGTGAGTTGCTGAACAAAAACAGCCCTCACATCAAGATATTCTCCTTTACGGAAGTTTTCCATTGATCAAAACTATTCATAAAATATGATACAGCCTTAGTTTTCCCAGCACTGACAGAACAGAAAACTACCAGGACCTCTGAATTAACTACAAAATGGCCCCGTTAGCCGTTAGTTTTAACACGTTGCCTCCGATTGCCTGGCCGGTGTAAATCTTCACTTTGTACGCATGGTCACTAGAAGGATTTGAAAAAATTACAGAACCTAACCTAAGTGGTCCACATACGTACCACTTTGGAGTCAACGTGTTAACTCTATAGCGACGAAAAGGACCATACGGTCCTCTTTTACGGTCTTTGGGAGAATTGTTCTGATAATTAAACAGTGAGCAATATGAGGTTGCTACTAGGTTTGAACGCGGCGGCATGTTACAGCGTCGTTCTTTTCGCTGCCTGACTCTCAGCGTACTTCATTGCATCAGTGTACAGACGGGCTTTGTGAGCTTCAACGTAGAAACTAGAAAAAGAAATTCGTCGCTAAAGGGTTAATACCGACCCATTGAGAACCTAATTGTAGACAGGCATAGAACTCGTCAAAAGCTGACCGAGTACTCGCTTGCAAATGCCGGCCAGACCGCAAACTAAGACGGTATCACAAAAACTGACAGGATATTCTCATCAGTTTTGGCCGAATCAAATTTTAACGAGGTACTCCGATAACCAAATCAAATATTTATGACTTTTTCGAATTAGAGTACGGAGTAAAAAGGAATAAAATATAGCATCGAAGACACTCTGATATGAGATGGGCTGCAAGATGTACTGAATTACCAAAAAATTGAGCCCTAAACAAGAGATGAGACTAGTCTGATCATTTTGCATAAAACAGACTCCCGTAAAATATCGATTGTTGACCAGTCGAGTTTCACTTCGTATACCTAAAACGATTTATAACACTGAAAACTAAGGTGAAAAACGATTCTTAGCTTGTCAAGTTTTGCCACGTATGCCTACTACGATTGCCAAGTTCTTCAGGTTTGCCAAGGACAGACAAGAAGCGCAGCCCGCTACATATGTATATGGTGACGGCATAAATTAGACTCTCTTTTCTTCGATTGTGACTATGGTTGAGACATGAATGTCGTTGTTTAATCCTGAAACAAAGTGTCAGCCAACTCGGTGGAAGCACAGACATAGAAGTCATACGCTAATTCAAGGATCAAAAATAGTTCTCACTTTCGTCGCTGCCGCTAGAAGTCTGGGTGTTGTATGTACAATGCTGTCCTCTCTGTCAGATACTCACAACGAGTGTACGCGTATTTTAAAACAAACTGCATGTTTCTCTTTCCAATCCTAAGAAAAAACATCGAAGATGTTATAACTTGAATGCACCTCACAGTACACACCGGCTACCACTCGTCCAAATGTGACGAGTTCAAGATTCCCATTACCAAATCAAACTTGTCATTTCCAGTCGCAAGCGCTCGAGCCTCTTCACTCCAATGTCGAGGAGTTTTGAGTTTGGGACAGTCAGCGCGAGTGTTGTTCAGGAGAAGAGCTTCAAGAACGTCTACTTGAAATTTAAAACTTCTAAGCTCAAAAAATTTAACTCAAAAATTCGAAAAGTTTTCACGACAAAGATCGAATAACATTTCAATCTGGGTATTGTCTTTGGGAGAAGAAAAGGAAAACCTTCAAGTTGGTAAACAAATATTTTTACCACTCTACGTCGAAGGTTCAATATAAATGTTTCCATCGTAAGAATATAGAAATTTGTTTTATTTAAAATCAATAATATGCAGACAAAATAGTTTGGCTGACATAAAACGAAAAAAAAGTGCAAATTAGTTCCCTATGAACATCAGCCCACTACCATGGGAAGAGAGTGGACATCGCTTCGATCATATAATGATGAATGATACAGAAAATGAAGAAATTTGTGACGTAATTGTGATATAAAAATTATGAAATCGTTTACTAAAATAGTTGAGAATTTTTAAGTTGCCAAGCAGTAGTGAAAAAAAACTCCGAGTTCCGTATGACATCGGATAGAAGAAATTTAAGGCGTGTCAAGTGAACTAAGTTAGGCAGGAAAAAGACATGAATGGTCAAGAGAAGAATTTACACATTTCCTACGAAGTGACCCACTGGTGGGTCACTCAGGTTAAGTTCTGTAATATTTTTGAAGCTTTCTATGGACTATGTGTACAACAAACTAAAGATTTGCACCGGCTAGGCCATCGTAGGAAACGTGTTAACACGTTAAGTGCGATACGACCCACCGGTGGGTCGCTCAGGTTAGGTTCTGTAATTTTTTCAAAGCTTTCTAGTGACTGTGTGTACAAAGTAAAGATTTGCACCGGCTAGACAATCGCACTCAACGTGTTAAAACTTGGGAGTACATTGCCGACGAGATATTGCCTCCGCACAAGAGGACCAAACTCATCAAATGAATACAGTTTTTATCGAAATATTACAGAACTGCATCATTTTCTCGATTACCGCTGCTTCGAATAAAAAGCTCTAATTTTGTTGTCATTCGTGTCCAGTGAAGGAGCCCCAGCGACGGATCAATGAGCATCTCCACTTCGGTCAGTTTTAATCTACAGCAAACGCTCCTGTGATCCTGTCAGATGGCACTTCCGTATGAGAGGCAATTTTCGGAATAGCCAATACCCAAAATGACTTTGGCCCACATTGTATTAGCTGGAGCAGCGGTGACCTTTGGAATATTGGGCAACCTTGAAGTTGGATCATTTGTTTGGAGTATTAGGGGTAAATGGTCTCCCTAAAGAATGGGCTGCAGTTGAGGTTCCAACCACAGCCCCCGAGATAGCAGCCAGCCGGCATTGACGGGAACATTCATGAAATCCTCAACATTCAGAGTAAGTTCTCCCAAGACTGCGACCAAAGTATCAGCAGGGGCAATCCGAAGTTGCGGCTTAGAGCTCATGAATCTTAAACGAGTTTGCTCGAACTATAGGCTGTGTGAGAGCACAAAATTCTTAAGCACCTATGTCTTATGGAACAGCATAAAATATTATGCAAGTCACGCTACTAATAGTGTTTTATTTAAGTTAACGAAATAAGAAAATATGTAGAAACTAATGCCATTATCCAAAACAAACTTTCCTCATTACATAGAAACTTCAACCATACTTAGTCTTCTCACTAGGGGCATTCTTTGGCACGTGTCATCCTCTGACACGCGTCATCCTCTGTCTGGCACGCGTCATCCTCTGTCTGGCACGCGTCATCCTCTGTCTGGCACGCGTCATCCTCTGTCTGGCACGCGTCATCCTCTGTCTGGCACGCGTCATCCTCTGCCTGCCTCGCGTCATCCTCTGTCTGCCTCGCGTCATCCTGTCTGGCACGCGGCATCCTCTGTCTGCCTCGCGTCATCCTCTGTCTGGCACGCGGCATCCTCTGTCTGCCTCGCGTCATCCTCTGTCTGACTCGCATCATCCTCTGTCTGGCACGCGGCATCCATCAACACAATTAATGAGGCTGTCAACACATTCACCAAAATTTCCAGTCAGCTCCTCAGTATCACACCTACTGTATGCCTCAACAAGTAGTGTAGCTACTGCTCTTCAATGCCACCGACGTTATACTTATACTAATTGAGTCTAAAATCCATTACCCATCATACCTTCATAACTGCTTATGAAGAACTCAATTTAGTTGAAAAAATATCGAACTTCTTATTATATAAATAGAAAATTGTAGTTCCACATTCATTATAACACAAACCTAGGCCAAGATTGACGTTTTAAAAATGATTTCCTCGACAATGTGACAGCGATGATGCGTTTGTTGCAGAGCTCAGAGCTGAACTTCCATTTGCATTCGAGGCAGACCTCGCAACTACAAAAATTACAGAGCGTGGCACACACATGATCGTTACATTCAAATTTTTGTCCGGAAAATCTCGTCTGCAAAGTTCGAGATAGAAATACTTTCGTACTACCAACAAGCTTCCTGTTTTGCATTTGGAATAAGGATGCTTTTTACTCAGGAAAAATCAAGATTTGACTGAAATAATGTTTACTTCTTAAGTTGTTTTGTCCTTTCTAAATTTTTTCGTTGCAGTTTTTAATATTTTACTTTTTTCTCATCCAGAGGATTTTGAAATTTCAATAGTTATATTTTATTCATTTAAGAATGCTTTACAAGATGGGAAAATTTCTATAACCTGCATTGAATAAAACTATTGCAATTTGAGTTTTTAATGAAGAAACTTTTGCAGGATACTGTATGTAAGGGCTAAAAAGTTTCTTCAGTTTCAAGAGAAGTTTGGCCTCGACAAACACAGAGCGGACTTTTGACCGAACACTCAAACTTTGTACAAACGTTGTCGCTATTTCATTATTTTGTTTAGAAAGTTAAAATTTAATAGCTAAAGTGGACAAAAACCATGCAAAAGGTTTAACATAAGCAGCTTCTCTTTCCAAGAAGCCATAAAAAGAAAAATGAGCAGTGTCACATTTGAATGAATCTTGCGTGATCCAAGTTACTGGGGTCATAGAAGACGTCAAGAGCAATCTAGAAATAAGTCTCGTTTCAGTACAACGTAAAAATATTTCTACTCTCATACGAGATAAGTTAACTAAATGCACATACTGCATGATGCATAGATATGAATACTCTCAAAAGATTAATGTAGTTTCTGTAGTGACGGCCATGAATGTGGAACGAGTAAACCATTCCATGAAATTAATGAAACAAACAAATTTAGCGTTCACCCGCGCATGCAACCTTTGAGTAAATCAAAAAATTCAATTAACGGTCATTACTTCACCAGAGATTTGCGCACCACATCTGCCCCTCTACGCTGAGATAAATTTAACCTTTGGAAACATTTTTAAACAGAAAAAAAGCGATAAAATAAATTGTTTAACACATTTTCTGCGACTCCTAGCCGGTGCAAATCTTTACCTTGTCCACATAGTCACTAAAGGACTTGGGAAAAAATTACAGAACCTAACCTAAGTGACCCACCGGTGGGTCACTTCGCAGGAAATGTGTTAATTTATAAATAATTGCATCAACTAATTAATCCTGAAAAAATGTACGACGTGTACTTGAATTTTTTCTACTAAATAAATATGATGAAGCTTTCTTAAAGCCCCTGGAAACATTTTAAAAGAGATCAGAAATTAAAATAATAGTCCACTGCAATCGGTTATTTATTCCTTTTTACAATGCTTTGTGCTTATTTTGCCATCTTTGCTATCAAGGAGAATTGTTGTAATTAGTAATGAATTGGCACGCCTAAGGTACCACTGTAATATGAACCTAAAATCTACGTAGTCGAAAGCTACCGAGACACTCGCCACAATTCCCAATAAAAGTCGCAATTACGGACTCTCTTGACCAGTGAAATGCCAGCTGCCGGCAACGAGAAGCCAGCTGCCGGCAACGAGAAGCCAGCTGCCGGCAACGAGAAGCCAGCTGCCCGCAACGAGAAGCCAGCTGCCCGCAACGAGAAGCCAGCTGCCCGCAACGAGAAGCCAGCTGCCAGCAACGAAAAGCCAGCTGCCAGCAACGAAAAGCCAGCTGCCAGCAACGAAAAGCCAGCTACCAGCAACGAGAAGCCAGCTGCCGGCAACGAGAAGCCAGCTGCCGGCAACAAAGAGCGCCACGAAATACTTGCCGCAGCAATAAATTCTTTTAAAGTTCCAACACAACGCGAGCTTCAATTAAAACACGTCCTTAGTTTCAAAATGAAGCCTCAGGAAACCAAAATCAGATTGTGCTAAAGTTCACACACTAGCTGCAATTAATCAGTAGACAATCAAAAAGCTACCATTGAAGTTGGATTAAAAAAAGATCTGATACGACCAAGTTAATTTAAAAGAACACAGAAATAGTATTTACAGGAGTTCCTTGTGTTGTGCAGCTCTGCTTACAGTCTCATAGTCAGTTTCTGTGCGTTTATTGTCTTTGCTGGGGTGCAGAAGAGGGAAGACGGAGATCGTGCACAGAAAAACTACACAGGACAGCGTGACCTCCTCTGTGTGTATGTGTGTGTATCTGTGTGTGTGTGTGTGTGTGTGTAGAATCAGAGGCACGGACATTCAGTAGCTGAAGACGGTCAATGAACCTGCTGAAGCTCCATTAAGCAGCATCCTGTAGGAGACAATGTTCTAGTTCGTTGTGAGGTCTGTGCTTGATCCTACAGGCCTGGAGCTCCAGCACATTCCGCATATTGTGGTTAATGTACACATTGTTCTATTATACACATTGTCGGTACCTATTGTAACCATGCTGCAAATCTTCAATTTCTTACAGACCGGTATTTAGACATATATTTGTTCAATGTGGTTAAGGAGTGATCATGACACATATGAGAGGGTAAGTGCATGTTTAGATCTCTCATGGAATCGTCCTCGCCAGTTCTCTCTGCTGATATTCGTACTTCAAATTGATCTTTCAGCACGTATGCATACAGTAGAAGTTTTTTTTAACCGGCACCATGGGAGTTTGCAGTTGCCGGTTAATATCACCCAAGTAACCACAAACAATTCATAGACACGCTAGACATAAATAGAAAACAATATGAATTGTTTAAAGCAGTTAAAGAAGAAAAAATAATGACTAACTATATAAAGCATGGCCAGCGAGTGTCGGCTTAGAGGAATTCCACTGTATATTATGACACGTGACCCACGACATGCATGCTCACACAGAGTGGCATCACATAAGAGACATGACACTCCTGTGACAAACATGCAAGTAACGTCGCATTCTGTATACTAAGTATTGTGACCTATGATTTATTGAATGAATCAGATACTTTATTACGGAAGAATTTGTAGCATAAACCACAAATTATTAAAATAATCTACCTTGGGATTTGTTTCATATCCTGAAGAGGAGCTTCTATGTAACATTCTACATAGTCAGCCAAAGAAAGGCATTTCAAATCTAATTTAAATTTGGACACGAGCATAAATATACTTTATGCCCAGAACCAAAATCGATTTTGACTCTGCTTCCATAATTCACAGAGAAAAAACTAATTTCCATTGTAGATGTCCAGATGCAAATAATTTGCATCCCTGCCAGAACAAAAAACAAATCGTTTGAAGTGTGAATGTTGTGAGCAAGCAAAGGAAATGAAGGCAAATAAATTAGAATTGGCTTCGAATTTGTGTAATTTTGAAATCTTTATATATGCCAGCACTAAAACTAGAAATTTACAGAGAATTCGCAAGGCCAGCACACAAACCTTAATTCCTCTTTGCTTATATTTGGACTGGCAATTTGTGGAAAAAAAGACGCTCAATTGATGGATGAGGAGACGGTAATACAGAATAACTAACAGGCCTAAACATAAACTCCATCAAAAGACAGTAAACGCCATCAAAAGACAGTAAACGCCATCAAAAGACAGTAAACGCCATCAAAAGACAGTAAACGCCATCAAAAGACAGTAAACATCATCAAAAGACAGTAAACATCATCAAAAGACAGTCAACATCATCAAAAGACAGTCAACATCATCGAAACATAGTAAATGCCACCAAAAGACAGTAAATGCCACCAAATAAACAGTAAACGCCATCAAAAGACAATAAAAGCAATCAAAAAAAACAGAGAAAGCACATCCTAGAAATTTGAATGTGGCGTTCACCTTCAATAAAGCATAGAAAACTTGATCAACATACGCTGGGTATCGCACAGCTATTTTCAAAACTTGAACATAAGAATTTCGCCCGTAATGAAGTTTGCATAGAAATATTAGGCAATATTAAGTCCATGTAAGGCAATGTCACAGATTTCAAGAGCTAACCAGGCTTTCAAAAAAGTAACAATTTATACAATAACGAAAAAATTAAAGCGGATTCTAGAGGATTAATACAGATCCTAGAGGGTTAATACGGAGACTGGAGGGTTAATGCGGGTCCTGGAGGAATAATGCAGAACCTGAAGGAATAATGCAGAACCTGGAGGAATAATGCAGATCCTGAAGGAATAATGCAGATCCTGAAGGAATAATGCAGATCCTGAGGGAATAATGCAGATCCTGAGGGAATAATGCAGATCCTGAGGGAATAATGCAGATCCTGCAGGGATAATACAGGATCGGTTTCATATCACGAACAAACCACGATGGTTTTACAGCCGCAGACTTACGACCACGCTTGGCTCAGAAGCTCTACGAGGACAAATATCCAAGTTATGCTGACTATGAGAATTTGATAGCACACCTGTGGCTAGAGCACAATAGCGATTCTGCAGACGTTATGCAGATAAAATTCGATCATTTTACGTTTATTATACCGTTAGCTTAGTGACCAGGCTTCAGCTCAGGTTTAACTTCAAGGTCGCCACGCCTCCAAGTTGCACTCGAGGATTTTAGCTGAACGAAAGTCGTTGTACAGTTTAAGACTGACTGCGAGCTCAGCCAATTTTTCTGTCTCGACAGGATATTATTAGAGTTGTCTACCTTTCCAACGAAAATTCCTATTTCGTCTTCATTAATACTATAACCGTAATTACTTCTTTATCAATCAAAAACTAAAATATTTATTTAAGCTTACTTTTCCAGCAAATATACTGTAACATAATTAAGTAAAATTGTTTAGAGCCTCCACGATGCTGATGCAGTCCGGGCAACTCGCTGCTCCAGACCACGCTTCTTCCTCGACATCTCCTCGCTGCAGACCAAGATTTAGACCAGAAACTGCTCAGCTGTTCGTCAGACCTTTTTCCGTCTCAGCAAGAGCAAGGTGACTGAGAAGGCCGACACATGCGAATAGGTGCAATTTAATTGTGATAGGTTTGACCCAACGTATTTACTACGGAATTAACCACCTCACTTCGACTATAAATGAAGAATGTAAAGGATATTCTACCACCGAATCATAATCACAGAAGGGAACTTTGCATGCAGCTAGTATTCATAATCGGCATGAACTGAAATAATTTGCCTTTCTCGCCTCATTTCCACACCTACAACAACTCAACGGACTCATGTAACGGATACTTGGTCCACATTGTGTGTCTATGAACACATTCGAGGTACATACATATGACAAACGACAAACACCATCAACGTCACCAAAGAAGACCAGCACTACGATTAAGTTATACTAAACTTGATAACTTCAGATCGCCACTCCCATTCAAGTGACAATGATCTTTCAAAGCTTGTCCTTTATCTTTACCTATGAGTCCTTCACATTCACATTGCATGAAACTTTTTAGGAGAATACATTTATTCTCATAAGAAGGGAGTAAGTAAATCATAAACTGATCTCTTGAGAATTATTTCTACCGACAGAATAAGTTGCTATCCGTTTAGAAATTATTTATCAGCACTTCATTTCTGTGCTAAGATGCACTGCATACTAACCTTGAAACCCTACACATAGACGTTTAGCTCATAACAACATGCAGTATACAGGGCGTTCTTACATCCAAAATCAACATCTTTATGAAAATTTCTCAAAAGCAGCCTCTGATTTCGTTTGAGAACGAAAATTAAGCGTCTTTGTGCGGTGCAACAAAGCCTCAGAGTAAAGCAGATAAAGCTCCAATCTCCAGCCCCAGAACACAGTGCTAACAAAAATCAAATTATTTAGCTTCAATAATACACCACTGATTCTACTTATACAATTCACATTGCCTTGGAGGGTAACTGGAGATAAATGTGCAGTATATCATTCTGTGTTTTATTACATCTGTTATTCGGAGAGCTGTCAGCTCCCTAAGCAATGAGGTTTAAAGATCTCTGTCTGAAGGCATCCAAGCTTCAACTCGACTATTTTTGGACTCGCCAGCACTTTACTTCACCGCCTGACCACTGACCAAGTTCGTTTTTTCAAGGGCTCACTCCATCCTCTTCTAATTATTCAGATCTATGCTGTCACCAGCTTTGCTTCCACAACCACGTCTTCTTAATCCTTTAAACCCCACGAGCCAACACACTAATGGTGTTTTCAGAGACATATTTCTAGTGAACCTCTCAGACTGTGTCCCACACTATATACATTCCGATCTGACTACACATTCTCATAAAAAATCTCCTTGATGCTCCTAGTTCTTTTACGTCCAGTACTCACGTTCCTTATTATGCTAGTTATTTTACTCACACATACATGAAAATCTCACGTATCAGAATCATTTAATTTTCTCCTTTCTTCAGTCCATCTTACATTGCATCCTCCAAACTTCGAACCTCTGAACATAAAATGGCTTAACTTTTATTCACACTATTTTCCCTAGTTCTTGTAAATTTATTTATATTATATATTACGTAATTCATTAGTTACTAAAACAGAACTACATAATCAGCGAACACCACCAATAGAACTTATTTTATTCAAGTAAAAATAAAGTAAATAAATGCCTAGTAACTTCCCTAAATTACATCTTTCAGGATCGGTACTGCTTAGCTATTTACGAGTAATGACATCTATTTCCATTACTTTCATTCTGATTAATTTGCATAAAAAAATGTCACCATACCAATCCATTTATTTGGAAGAAAAATGAAGATTGCCCGGCTGTTGAAATCTACAATAATGTTTCAACTACCTAGGCTCATCATATTCAATGTTCAGCATTTCCAAATTTTGGGAGCGATCGACGATGTCAACTCCAAAAAGAGGCCATTCTTTCGCAGGCACTAGAGAAAAAATTATCGCGTATCCGTGGACCTCGTCCAGTATACTGCCGGTACAAAATGGAAGCGACATCGTCACGAGGAAACTAATATGTGAAGTAGGAGGGTATAGAAAGCAACACGAGGGCACTTATACAAGTGGTCGATACATCGGCCGCTTCGAACTAATAAAACCGAGACGCTAAAGCCGCACCAGAAACCTGCTATAAATTGTACAAACATCCTCCATTTCCTCAATCCGTAACTTTTGGATTGCAGCTCAGGAATGCTAGTTCCCAAAAGTTCACTAATCCTCAAAAAAAAATATTTTAGTAACTAAATTCTTTAGGCACAGAAACGGAGGAACAAACATTACCGAGAGGCAACAGAGTTTAAAAAAAAATGACACACCGAAGAAACTTTACCAGTATCATAAAAACAGAACAAGCAAAGAACTCTCTAGACCAAACTATTAGTGCAGTATCGTTCTCACATAAATTGATGCCTCAATGATTTTTGAGCACACTACAACTTGTGGGGATGCCTTCCCAGCTTTTAACAGTTCTGTGGAAAAGTGAAATATTGTTTATTTCTGACCAATTTCAAATGATGAACCGTAAACGCGACACGAGGAATAAAACTGAATTTCCTCTTCTCCAATTCTCACACTAACTCATAGTTAAGGTTTATATAACTCCGATGTAATCAAATATACATATATAGTGTATTGACGACTGTGTTCTACATAACTGCTAGTCATACGAAAACCATATTTGACCCCCGTAAGATACTGAAAGAGAACGTGATACTGTTTTGCGGCTGAAATTTAAGTTATAGTTATTTAGAACACGCTGCAAGTAATGTATCATCCCTTTATGAATGAGCTACGAAAATTTTGAGATCCATCACGAACTATTTAGATGAACCATTCACTTTTTCACGATTGCAAAAAATTTTACCGTAGACGATGAAGGATAATAATCGGCTTTGATAGTCGGGATCAGCATGATGTCCTTGAAATCAAACTCACGACAGCTGCCCTGTCAAGATTATATAAATTCTGTAAAGTACGTTAAGAAACTAGCGAAAACTCGTCAAATTAGGTTTTGTGTGCTCAAGCGCCACAGTTTTTCCCACCACTAAAACGGTCACCTCCTAACCCCGAGTAAACCTTCCCCCAGTTCTTAATGAACTTTAGCAATTAAATACGTGCTTTTGAAGACGCGTAAACTCACAGAACACATTCAACGAGGAGGTAAGAAAAAAGATACATAATTAAGATGTTGCCTCAGCTGAAAGTGTTCACACTCGAGACAGTGAGCTTGAAACTTGAACTGATCAACAGGCGAGCGCGTTAACTAATTTATTTTGCCAAGATGAGCACCTTCGAAAATGAGAGCTCAATTTGTAAGATTATCTGCTGCTTGTAACAAGTCAAGAGAGAAAAGTCTTTACAGGAGGAGGCTGGAACACTTCGGTTAGCTTCACGAGAAGGAAAGAGAAAGCGGAAAACAACACAGAGATCTACCTAATCTCGCAGCCATCTACATCACAAATTTTTCAGTCGGTCCTGCACAAAAAGATCGCAAGCCACAGAAGAGCACACAGACTTACAAGTTCACTGACGAGGCAAATAAACGATACATTGATGACAAATGAATGAGATCATAGCACGAGCTTTGCTGATTTTCTTAATTTAAAATTAAAAGCTCATTGAAACGCGCACTTTGTTATGTGTGGATCTTCCAATTATGTCTCGCCATTGCTAATCGTCTTTATCTATTTATACACGAGTTTTATATTGCCTCTTTCACAAAATTTTGTTTTCGAGTTAGAGAAAAGAGGAATCACATACTTAACGTTCCATTTTGCACCAACGATAATCAGCGAGGGTTGAAGGCTAGCTCAGACCTGCATTGAAAGTCATATTTTAACACTGAATATGAGACACTACAACTCTGTCCACGGTGACCTTCGATACGAGCTATGACACTTAAAATCTAATCTCATTATTCTTTCGGGAAACTTTATGCGCCCAACCAAAATAAAATTATCTCTTATCGCTGATTAACAAACTTTACGTGCCTTGCCTAAATCAAATTATCTTTCACCGCGCTTAATAAAACCAGTGACAGCACCAGCAATTCCTTTTCCATCAATCGCATTTTACATCGATTGATAACGCACGCTACTAAGTAGGTCTTATTTTGCTTAAACCAAAATCTGATCGTATGATTTTCTTGCTGATAGGCTACTTACGAAGCTTCAGTATCTGAGAAGGTGATAAAAAAGGAATCGTTTCGCGCAGTTGCATCAAAAACCCGCCTCCATAACTGGTAATGTTGAAAGCGAATGCTTTCCCACACACATTAACATAGTGCATGTATTAACGTAAACATGGGGAAGGTAGGGACCAAGGCGTTTGCAGGACGGTGGGTGTACTGACTACGCATGTTCCCAGTCCTCATGTAGTAGTTCATAATTTGAATAATTCGAGTTTACAAAAAAGTACACTCTACAACTCCCTGCAAAATTATCATTTTTTAGTTGGTGATTATAGTAAGGCATGCTTTTTTAATTTCATTCTCTTGCGTACATCAAACCCAGTTCTTGTTTGTGTGCCTTTATTTTTGTATAGGTCAATTTATCCCTACAAAGATTAGTTTCTTCGAGATGCTCACACACCGCATCTTTCGTCGGTTGTAGAGGAACCCCTAATTTACTCCTCTCTCTAATACGAGATCCTTGCCTCTGGTATAAAGGACTTACACGAGTGTTATCGCTACAATTTCTTTCTTTTAACTTCGTTTCATTTCTTCAAAACGTTGAGACTAAATATCTCTATGCATACGTGTTTTCCGAAGTGAGGAACTAACTTCACGCTGTTCCAGTGCCATATGAAAGAAATCATAGCCAAATTTCCCTCCGATCATCGTCTTTATTTGGTGTAAACTGTAAACTAACCTTGGATATGATAAAAATAATATTAAGAAGAAGAATTATAAAGCTAATGATATTACTGAGAATAATAACAATAAACGTCGTAAGATCAGGGTAACAGGGATGAAAGTAATAATAGTAATATTATTAGAAAATAAATAATCGTAAATATAATCATGGCCATAATCTTAATGATACTATCAACAAAAAATTTTGTTGCACGCAGATTTCTATTCTGCATTAGCAGGCTAAGACAGTTTCTGAACCTGGACGCAAGTTCTTGCGGCCGGTGAACTTATGGTAGACACTGCTGGCTTGAAGGGCGTTTTCCAGGAGAAAGAGGACTAGCTACCTGAGGCACGTCCACCACCACCTGGAGACTGACAACACACAGTCGCCTAAGAGCACTCGGAGATCACTGCAATCACGATTATTTTGAAGGATCGTCTAAGGCTCTTCCAAATTACACAGCTCGACTGGTTGACATTCCAACAAATTCCTGGAAATCAAATAATCACGGTCTTTTGTTCACTTTTAACGTAGAATTAGAACTAAGAAAACTGACAAACAGTATTTTGCAGCCTAGCTGTTTTTTCTGTTTTCATTGCATTATTTATAATTAAATTAAATAATATGAGCGTTCTCTACTAAAAAAATTACAGTAGAGATACATACATCTGGTTTCAGTAAACTCTACTGTTAGTTTGAGTAACTGAAAAATAGCTCATCATTATACTGCTGTCTGTTAGACATTGGTGAGGATACACATCAACAAAACTGATGCTCGCAATAAGCAAACGCGTTTCAATAATTTTATAAATCAATTTGCATCGAAGACAGTTTTTAACACGTTGACTCCGAAGTGGTACGTATGTGTACCACTGAGGTTAGGTTCTGTAATTTTTTCAGATCCTTCTTGTGACTATGCGTACAAAGTGAAGTTTTACACCAATCAGGCAATCGGAGACAACGTGTTAAGACTCGTAGTTTACAAATGTCATTGGTGAGGTGAGTTATAGACGCAACAAACATTCAGTCCTGCAATTTGTTTTAGAAAATGCTACCCTTATGTACGAATAAAAGTTTATTCCCAGTGTATGCAAAGACTGGAACAGAAATACTACGACGACATCTACAGCTGCGTTCACCACTCGGAATTATAATTAACTGCTACATGCGTTCCACGACACCCGACAGAAACAACAAATTGAAATGGATGTAAATGCATAGTTCGAGTAAGTAAGAAGCGAGTAGGAGTTCTCAGTTGATGAAGAGCCAAGAAACTGTTTAGTTTGTTTTGCCTTCTAAACTGAAACGAGCTTAGGAAACTAAGACTTTGAATTCATTGATGAGATTTGAAATGAAGTAAGAATAATGAAGTAGTAATGATTTAATAATGAAGTACGTTCATTGTCAGTCAACTAACTGTGAAAATAGATCATGAAAACAATTTCTTTAACGCTAAGTGGACGAAACTTTTATTCAAAACCATGTGTTCTAATAAAAAAGTTCATTACGCTTAAAACTATATTTCCTAATAAAAATGAAAACTAATGCCTTACCACGCTAACAAAGAATTTTTAGCTGAAGCTTAGTTCATCATGTTGGAAAATCGCCGGAACTTTTGTGTTTAAAACTTTAAAAATTGTCGAGACCTGTCCATAAAATGTATTTCAATAATACAGATCAAATTCATCAACGCAGTCACCAGAGGGAGATTTACGTACGATTAACCTACATTAATTGTGGGTTGCAGGTCAGTTTCTCTTACACAGTGTTGGTCACCCAGTGACAGATTATCTAATGATTTTTCTGCATTCTTTAGCCCACTATTCACTACAAACATAGGTATAACCTATCCCATAATTCAGTATTAAATTATATTTTCGTATTAGTCGAGTATTAAACACTTATTATAGCGATGGACTGGACTAGCAATGTTAGAAAATTAATAAATAATTAAATGAAAACAAAAGAAGTAAAATAAATTTTCCTATGCAACAATGTTCTCAAATGAATGCAATAGATAATAAGTTAAATAAGAACCAACAGGATGCGAGAATCTAAAGAACGACGCAGATTTTAGACCGCGGACCAAGGAAGGTAACTTCCAACATTTGCAAGCGGTGACTTCGAACAAACTTCTTCTTGCCATCATACATTGACTCAGGGTGGCCCCAGAGGAATTACTTTAGACGACCCTGGCTTACAGGAGAAAAACACTGGGATGCCATCCTGTTGTGTGTGTGCGTGTATTTAGAGGGAATTGAAGGCCGTTACAAGGGCCCCAGCCACACGCTGGCCATCAAATCTAAGTCTAAGTCTAATCAGACTTCACACAGCGGTTCAACTAATCAACCATTAAACTTAATATTACTCACGCATACCTAGACATGTATTAATATTACATAGTATAAACTGACTCGTATGAGATAGACAAGGATTTCTAAAATAAAATATTTACTAAGAGTCCCATATATTCCCTAACTGAAGCATAGGAAAAAATATCATTTGAACAATGCTGATGCACATTCTGAGTTCCAAGAAGTTTTTACAAGAATTCATCAGATTAAAAAATAAAATGTGCATGTGTGTGGCCAGCGATGCCTTCCTCCAGGATATGCCTGTAAGAAGGTCATGGTTTTTTTTAAAAAACATAGTACACTATTTATATAACACAGGTTTGGACAAGACTTTCATTGAAGTATTAATGCTGTCTTATTACCTTTATGTGGAGATACGAAGCGCTTAAAGTTCATCACTCATTTTTTATTCTTGCTGAGGGTAAAAAGGGAGTTTCCTCCTCAAATTGTCAAATTTCAGAATATCTAACAGTAAACCGTAACAATTTTAAAGTATATTTTATATTCACACATCTTTTTCAATTGTGCGTACATTTGGAATCACTGAACAGCACCAGAAAACAATACAGCAACAAACGCTATACAAAGAAGTGGGCACGAACTAACAGCGTTTTTACTACACAACCTCACCGCACCACAGCCAGGGGCACTCTGCCAACGATCCGCAGTCCGGAAACTTTGGAATATGACCCCTCACTTCTCTCTCTTGACGGTACAGAAAAAGTGAGGGGAAACATTCTATTCAGAAGACTTCATAAATCGAGGAACTCGATTTTCTCATGTCGGAGGAAGAAAACCTATCTTGAATGAAAATCATTTCATGTGAGTAGTTATTGGCATGAAAAATACTCGTTCACATCGGGCATAAATCATAGCTTGCAGAATATTTGCTCAAATCTTTTGATTAGAGTAAGATGAAAAAGCTTTCGGGAAGCTCGTCGGTCCAAAATGTAAGTAAAAGTGAATCCCATGAGTGATATACAAAACGTTGTGGCAAAGATCACGAGAGTAAAGAGTTAGCTAACTAATGAAAAGTTAGCTAACTAATGAAGAGTTAGCTAACTAATAATTTTATTTCACTGCGTTATGAGCTCAAATGCCATGCATATAAACCATGTAAATTAATTCCGGTTTGAAAATTTATTTATTGTTTTTGGCCAATTTTTAAGACATTTTTTCTTTCAATTTTATTCTGTGTATATAATTTAACTTTAATCTCCTCCCTTCCTTATCTGCAGGTTTGAAGTCGGGGAGACTTCTGGCAGACTTGAGGACTCCTGTACGTCTTCTCCAGTTTCTTGTTGCAGACTTGAAGACTCCTGTACGTCTTCTCCAGTCTCTTGTTGCAGACTTGAGGACTCCTCTATGACTCCTCCAGTCTCTTGTTGCAGACTTGAAGACTCCTGTACGTCTTCTCCAGTCTCTTGTTGCAGACTTGAGGACTCCTCTACGCCTCCTCCAGTCTCTTGTTGCAGAGTCAGAGCAGCAGTTAAAACACTGATCGCTGGGCCAGACAACTGGGCTCTGAGCAGCCAGTAATGTGGGATGCCCTTCCCCAAACCACTCTGTTGACTCTGTTTCAGAGTTAAATCGACACCGTTAACTTTGTTTCAGAGTTAAATTCACTCAGTTGACTTTGTTTCAGAGTTAAATCGACACCGTTAACTTTGTTACAGAGTTAAATTCACTCAGTTGACTTTGTTTCAGAGTTAAATCGACACCGTTAACTTTGTTTCAGAGTTAAATTCACTCAGTTGACTTTGTTTCAGAGTTAAATCGATCCCGTTAACTTTGTTTTAGAGTTAAATTCAGTTTGTAAGCTTTGTTTCAGAGTTAAATTCAGTCTGTTGACACTGTTTCAGAGTTAAATCGACACTGTTAGCTTTGTTTCAGAGTTAAATTTAGTATCTGGCTCTGAATTTTTTTTAAATATGCTACGAGGTTATACAATACATTTTTCTTCTGAATTATGTGAACTGATGCTGTAATAAACTATTAACCATTCCAAGAGTAAAGATTCATTTTCTACACTGATAGCTCTTCAAAAATAACTTCAGCTTGATGACATGCTTTGACAAACCATTGTGCGTGGATGTACAATGAAACTCGCGTTTCAGGTTTAATTTGAGAACTGGAACCGTATTCTGAAAGTGTTCCTTTTTATATTGAAACTTTTGCGCGATAATCGAGAATGGAGAACGGCTTACAAACAGGGCAGACACGCTTTGCCAACACCAACCACAAAATTCCGAGACTCGCCGGCTTATGGCAGTGCTCGCTACAACAGGGTGAGCATTCTAAGAAGCAATTCAAAGAAGATTCGTACATGATTTTCTATACTAGCTCCAGATACTGGTATTACTAGAATCTGCATTTTATGAGTATCTTCAATGCTGCTGGTAATTGTTCTATTCAAATGGAAAATAGGTTTGGATTCAGTTCTAAATAGGACGACACTGTGTGAACATGCATTGTGAAGGGCAAATATTTCTGCTTCATTCCAATTCTTTAGAACAAGTTAAGGGTGATGTGTTATGGGAGGATGTTTAGGAATAACGTAGCAATGTATCAATTTTTAGTCTACCTCGGAAAACGCCCTGCATCAGTTAAGTGAGTTCTAAATGCATAAAAAGATAAAGTAAAACTTTCTTCATGATTTATTATTATGTTGTGACATAATGTAGTGGGAAAATAAAAATATTTAGGCTATAGATTAACGCCACCACTAAAGTATTCAATTTTTCCTTATGATGAAAATTTTATTGAAAGGAAAGCCTACATGAGTTACACTAATTTCGTTCAAGCAATCAATAAAACTTTTGCTTGAGTATTGAAAAGTAAAAAATTTATGTGATAAAAATTGACACAGATGCGGATATACATACATAGTACTAATAGCATACATGCATACATATTAATACGCGGGAACAAACATGTATTTTATCTTTTGGTGAACCAATAACATTTGAAAATTCCATTTTTGCATCTAAATGAAGCATGTCAGTGAAGTGACAGATCATGTTTGATATCCGCATAACTGCAGTGGCGATTGAGCAGGAAGACTTAAGAGTGAAGAGTCTGACTTAAAAGTTCTGTCACACAGGCAAATGTTAATACTCGTACGTCTGGATGTTACAAACGTGTCTTATAACAGTTCAATATCCTTCTGTCTGTCAACCGACCTTGAAATAAAAGTTATTTTGATAATAAAATATTGACGATGTAACGAGAGTGATTTACATTCTAGAGTTCTAAAATGAATGTGAGAAAGATGTTTCGATGTATTTTGTCATTACCTTTATAGTTTGTGCTAGTGTAAACGAACATATTCTAGGTCTAAACATAATTCTTGTTCACGCGAGAAAGTCTGGCTTGTGTTTCCAATTGCAGAGACATGGCAGCTGACGACCAGCGACCACTTCTAGTATCATGCTGACGCTTGTCCCATTGGTACTGTTGTGGTCAGCATAGCGTGTGGTGCTGACGTGAAGACCTGGTCAGCATAGCGTGTGGTGCTGACGTGAAGACCTGGTCAGCATAGCGTGTGGTGCTGACGTGAAGACCTGGTCAGCATAGCGTGTGGTGCTGACGTGAAGACCTGGTCAGCATAGCGTGTGGTGCTGACGTGAAGAAATAATGTTCTATTATAATCAACCGACAGACTCAGCAGTGCGGGAGTTGAGCACCAGTGTCCCTTGCTGTTCCTGTTACACTCCTGTTCCTGTTACACTCCTGTTCCTGTTACACTCCTGTTCCTGTTACACTCCTGTTCCTGTTA
>VCRD01001858.1:0-35168 GCA_006783055.1 Trinorchestia longiramus
TAAAAAGTACGATTTAATTTGTACGCGATTAATTAAAATGCATAACTTGAAAATGGAGCATGAGCAGCGATGTGATGCTACAGCCCTACGGATCTATAAATAAACAAAAGCTGAATAGCCGTCTTGTCATTGAATTCCCCAACTAGAGGTGCACCAGTCGACTCCCCTGACCTTACCTTCTGAGAAATAGTTATAAACCTAATATTGGCCACCCCAGGTATAAAACATAACAGGCCATCCAACCAACCTTAAAAAAATAACAAATTCCCCAACTAGAGGTGCACCAGACGACTCCCTTAACCTTAACTTCTGATAAATTGTTATTACCACAACTCAAAATTTGATTGACCACACAACTCCCAAACATAACATTGGTGACATAACATTTTCCTTCTGGTTGTCGAGATCTGTTTCGAAATTTTCCCTCCGGTGGAAAAACTATTAATCAAATTAACACATTATCCTTCTCATATCCGAGTTGTCAATATAATAACTAAGTCAATATTTTAACTAAATGTGCATTTAAAGTCATGAAAATATGGGCCAAGATAGTCATTTTAATATATCTATCCCAACTAAATTGTTTGAATGTAAATTTTTGAACGAACTAGCGTAATATTTAGAAGAAATTTAGGGTAAGTAGGACGCTCCTCCAACTAATTTAAAACGTTAGCGCGCATCTTGAGTTTGAACCCGATGCAGTTAAAGTCTGAACTCGCAAGGGGAGGTGTGGCGACAAATTTTTAGTAACGTGTGCTTATTGCTTGATGTTTTTGGATGAATATTATTTTGTATTTACCTATATTAAGTAAATTAAAAATTGAAACCCTCTGCTCAGCAGTCATATTTCTTTCAAAACCGGGAAGTTGAACATCATTCGAATGTTCAACACATTTTTCACAGATACATCATGATTTCTACAGTATTCTAAATCCTCTACACAGATTCAAGTACGACAATCCATACATTTTGATTAACGAATAAAAAGTTGTGACATGCACTCTCATATGACTAATCTAGTACCTGTACCTTCACTAGAAAATAATTGGCTGAAGTTATTTGTTACTGGTGAACTTTCTCATGGAGATCTAGTAAATCTATTTATGTTTACTCGTACTATCTCTATTTAAAGTAGTGTTATCATTTCTACAATTTTGAAAGCTGTTGAAGAGTCTATATTTCTTTTAATTATTATGATGTTACTAATATGGAATGAAGTAACAAAGTGTGTAAGAGTAACTGATGATTATTGAAAATATTTTCTTAGTATTTAATGCTATGATGTAGCTGTAACTAGTTTAAAATTTTATAGATGCTTTGTGTTTTTATATATTTAATACAGACAATGAGTTTACACTGATTTTAATAAGCATGTGGAAATGAGTGAAGTTTAATGTATATTATTGATGCTAGTGATAGATAACATTAATGAACTTTTAACCAACATTTCTTTCAATATTCAACTATCATTGTTGAACATTGTGCAGGGATGTTTTTTAAAATATGATTCAATTTATTCATAACCAAGTTGCTTGAAATTTGTTCAAAATGAATCATTTCAGTGATTTTAGACATTTCTGTTGTTATTAGGGTGCTACTGGCTCTTCCAATTCTTAACTGCAGCCAGCATTAATTTTTCTTTACAATTAAGCCATAGTAATAATGCCTTCTGCAAGAATTTTCAGTAATTGTAAATTGTTTCTTTTGTATTTGTAATTACTTATTTTAAATTAATTCTGACCAAGTGAGTTTATTAAGTCATCATTCAAGGATACTATTCTGACTTGAGACTAATTTTTTTTAAAAGTCATAAGAATTCTATAATATATTACTTTCATTTGCTTCAATTTTTCTTTATTTTTGCTCTTTTTCAGATTTTTCCTAGAATAGGAATTATAAGATTTAACTAAGGGCTAGAAAGGTATTACAATTGATAGAAAAACCTCAACTGCACTCAAACGATGGAAGGTCTTGGTGCTGAGGAGGCCAGTGATGTAGGATTAAAATTATCTAATCCCTCCACTGAGCTGGATTTTGGATATTCCTCTTTCCAAAATAATTCCTCACATTCAGCTGAAGTTGCTGCATCACCTGGTTGTGTTAGCACTGATAAAGCTCCTCTGAACTTGAGCAATCTTGGTAGACAAGATGAGTCCAACTCAGGCATGATTGAAGACTTAAAACATAAGAACAGGAAGCATGAGGCTTTCTGGAGACCCTTTGGTCCTATTTTTGCGACTCCTTTGTCAAGACCTGATGTTGTGCTTACTCGGTCTTCCACATCTTTAAGTATCAGACCAAGGACGTTGACTTGTACATCAACCCCTCGCTCTTCAAGTCCCATTTTCTGCAGGGGACGACACATTTCGCTTGGATCCTCTCCTAATTATGAGAGTCAAAGTATTTCAAGCTTTGATAGTGCTTACAGTTCAGGTCTTTCTGTAGGGCTACCTGGCACCAGTACATCTGTTGGTAGTTCAAATGTGTCAGAGGAAAATTCCAGGGAAGTTCATCATTCAAGAGGGGAGGATCAGGAAATATTGCTGCCTCTTCATGGAGCAGTCATGGAGGCACCATTCAATAAGTCTGTCATACAGTTGGAGCAAAACTTGTGTTGCCATCAGAAAATGACTTCATACAAATTTCTCAGTGTGTCATCACCCTGTGTTGCACCTGAAAAATCAATTTTCCATTCTCCTAAATGGAAGAATAAGCTTTGTTCAAAAATCATCCCAGACACTGCACTTTCTTCTACTCCTGTTGCTTTTGGTTCCAATAAACAATTAAAAGTAAGTAAGTCTGCCTTAGATATCTCTTATAGTCACAATTTTGAACTAAATGATCTTTCAATGCAGCAACAGGCAAAGCAACCTCACTTGTCTCTATCATTCCCTGATCTCTCACCATCCAAAAGTTTACTCTCCTATCCATCATTCATGTCTGACCAAATTGAGGACTTGACAAAGAGTTATTCTCTTGTCTGTAAAGGTGTAGTAAACTCTGACAGCACTGAGAACTTCATTTCAAAGCTTCAAAACTATTTAGATGAAGCTCCTGTTCCAAGAACTGGCAGTTTTAACAGGCATGAAACTTTTAATCCTGTTGACAAAAATCTGCAAAAGGAAACTTCTTCAAGTAAAGATATCGGAAAAGTTAAACGTAGACTAGCTTTGGATCTAAGTAAAAGTAATCACAGCTTGGATGAGGAAACATCTGAGGCAGAATATATGAAGCATAAGCTTTCTCCGGATGATATTGAACAGGATAAAACTGTACAAGCTGTTAATGTTCAGTGTAAAGTGAGTTTGGAGCCACAAATCAGTACCTGCATTCAATCACAAATAACTTGTGAAGTTTCTAATTTGCCTGGAAAATCATTGGTTTCTGCTGAAAAATATTCTAGACATAGAGAACTTTCTTCATTGAACATGGTGCATGGAAACTCAAATCCAGTTGTTGAAGTAGGATCTCCATTGGTAAGCCTATTTGAAGAAAAATGCCTCTCCAAGACAAATTGTGCTCCTTCAATTCCAACTGCAAATGCTTGCAGTGCCCAGCCCAGTTTTGAGTCAGTTCCTTCCCTGGCAGGGAAGGAGGCAGAGCGTTTCAGGTCCAACACGATTTTGTTGCTGCTTTTGGACAGAGCTTCTTATTTGCTGCCCAGCATTCTTAGCCATCTGTCTCCTGAAGATATTTTGTCCTTCAGTCAAGTAAGCAGGAAGTGCAGAAGTATTGTTTCCAAGTCAAAGCCTTTAACACTTAAAGTGAACAACTTCAAGCAATCCCAATTGACTGCTGTGTCTGCAATTGGTAAGGTAAGAAAAAGTCACCTGAACTTTTCCTATCTTTACTTGCTAAAAAGTAACATGAACTCAAATTTGCAGCTGGCCATAAAATTAGTTTTGCATGTACAGGAGACTTCCATTCACTTTTCAGACTTGAGGGAGTAGTATTTTTAGTTTATATATTATTAATTTCAACACTATAACCTTCATTGTGCAACTGACTAAGAACTCTAAAAATGTCTAAAGAATGAGTTAAGCATTGCATTGTTTCATTTTGTCTGTGTTGTGTATTACTAACAACTGACATTTAACTTATTAATGGCCAATATCTTTTATTGTAAGAAATTTTTATATAACTTAATGACTATCAAGCTGTGTAAAATATTATATGGTTAAAATGGGATGACTTTCTTCAAGCACTGACTCTGTGATCATTTTTAGATTCATACGATGCAGTTTATAGGTTGATGAAGGTAGAAACAATCAGTATTTATCAGAAAAACACCAAGATTTAATTCTGGTCCTTGATGAGTCAATTAATAACTTGCATTTGATTAATAACATGTGTTGAACTAAAATCAGTTATTTTCCAACGTACTTCTTTATACCTGCAGTGAAAAGATCAGAGAAGAGATGGTGGGGTTTACCTGGTTTGTCAGATATTAAGTAAAATTGCTGCTCCTCTCATTGTCTGGAATTTTTCTGAACTTCTGATCATTCTTTGTGTACAAGAACTGCATTTTGATGTTTACATTTTCAGGCATTCTTGATGAAATGAAGTAGGGGCATAACCATGTGGCCTGGTATTTGCTAATAACTATTACCTCTGTTGCAGGAAAACCTCGTATATCGTCACAAGAACTGCTACTGTGATCCAGACGGTGTACGCAGAGTTCTAGGACAAGTGAACAAGACTGTTAAAAGTTTTCCTGTACTTTTTGAACCCCCTGTTAGAGGGCAACTGGGACAGAGAGGCAGTTATGCTGATGAATTGGTTCCCTTCAACAATGAAAATCAGTCGAATGTATCGTTGTCTGCTCTGCGCTCGGATAAAAAAGGCTCTTTCAATCATCATCTGTTAGTACAGAGTAAGGATGGATCACACAATCTCCAGACATCCTTTATAAATAATTGTTCATCCAATTCCAAGTTCCAAGGAAGTGAAAGCTGCTCAGAAGTCATCAGTGCCAAACGTATGTTTGCCTGTAATCCTCGTCTTTACATAAGTAAAGGCCACACTACTCACAGAAATACAATGCTTAACCCTGCTGCTTCACTGAAGAGGGATGATTTCAAAGTTTCATTATCAGCCAAGAGTGAAATGAACAGGAAATCAACGGCATCTAAAATGTTTTCAACACAGTGCTGCAAAGATGAAGTTCACCACAAGAGTGAAAAGCTGCAAGCAAGTCCTCTGAAAATCATGGGTGCTATCCAGTCAGCTGTGTCTTCCATTCAAGCCACAGTGTCTCCGAGGAAATATGCTGCTAAAGAATCATCGCCTTCCAAAGAAAAGGTTAGTTCTAGTAGCACATAATATTAGGAAATTGACTCCTTCTAAGGAAATGTACAACATACCTTGCACCTTGCAATACAGAACTTGTTCGATCTCTGACTCATGTCTAATGTGTTGCTAATATTGTCTGGTTCCTTCATTTTCCCGACAAGAGAGACTCATCTTCAGTCTCTCATCCCCTCCCTTCTTGTCAGCATGTGAGGCTAATGCTCGGGTATATAATTATTGTGCTTTTAAGTCTGATATCATGTCAATATTCCAGAAGAGCAGCCGACGTTTCAATGTTGACTGCTACGTCAACAACAAAGAGCTGGAGTCAGTGGAGCGCAGCAGCTCATGTGCCCGGCTGCCGAGGTGTAATCTGCTCAACCACGCCAACAAAGTCATGTCTCAGAGGAGCATCTCTACCACTCTTCCAAAGAGCAACTCTGAAGAAAATCCTTCAAGCTTTAATTCTAGGTGCATTGTTCTTGATCCCAGTCCTATCAAATGCCCTCCTAAGAAATTGATATTTTCAAAGGCAGCCAAGAAGCAGTTGCGTAGGTTATAAGTTTTAACTCAAAACTTTCTTCTACTTAGTTTATCATTTTACTGCATTTAAAATACATATTTTAGCGCTCTAGTTGTGTGTGCGCACAGTGTTTGATCGACAATTTTTCATTTTTTTCATAGATACAATACAAGCTCAATTTATGTATGTATGTACACTGAACAATCCGTGAAGAAATTATGTCATTTTGCTGGGGCTTTGTGTTCTTGCAACACAGAGGATATTGATTGTTTCTGCTATTTGCACGATTATTTGCAATTCTATCTCGTATTTATTTTGCCGTCTCTTACGCAGGTCTCAACGCGTACAGAATGGTGTTTAGTTCTAGCAGTTTAGGTCATTTTATGTTTTGAATCTTGAGAGACTAATATTCTATCGTCAAGAAAATAAACCACTGTTAGGGTTCTATGCTGTTCATTTTTCACTTCACTCTGAGAGCTCGGGTGGCGGGAGTTTAATTTCATGCTAAGCTGATGAATTTCTTTGGAATTTTGTGTGAAACTCGTGCGTAGTAATTTTTAAGCCGAGCACACTTTTCAGAGACGTATATTATTTTGTTTAGGCACTGGTTTGTGAAGAGTAATTCAGGGGAATCATTACGACTTCAAAGTAATCATTAGAACTAAGGGTAATCATCACGAGTTCAAGGGTAGTCATGAGTAATTGCTGTAGTGATCATTGTTGTTCCTCTCAGTTGATCTCATTCTTAAGCCATAATCCTGTTCAAATTTTTCTTGCCTCTAGCTATGATATCGAAATGCTATTGTTTGTATATGGCTAGTTGCAGAAAAAGAAGGGAAGTTTCTCGTTATAAAACATTCAGAATACCGAACTAAGTCAGAATGTTGACTCATTAGTGTCGAGTGCTGTTAGGTATTTTTTCAAAGCAATATATTACATCTTTAAGTCAGTAGCTGCTTACTTAATTCTTCCTCTTATTTCTGCTTGTGTGAAAATGATGTTTTATGTTTCCTTGTTTTTAATGTTTTATTCAAAAAGCTTTATATGTGTTTAGATCTTGACCTTTTTAAAGATCAGTTCATTAAGTTTTAGTCGTTCATATATCATGTGTAGTACAGGGTGCGGCAACCTAACTTCCTTTTTTTTCAAAGCAAAGCGCTTTGTAAAAAGTAAGCTATATTGCCGCAACTTGTATTTCACATTTCATGTATAGCAAATGTAGTATTGAAAGCTTTCTCATTTGAAGGTTATTGACTTTTCCAATGTTTTCAAGTTCAATTCATTTTGCCCTGAAAGTCGCAGGTGTAGTTCCCGCAGTCCCATGTGAGCAGACACGGTCTCTCAGTCGTGCTTGATAAGCATGCCAGCAAATATTTTTGTTTATACTGCTCTTCGCAAATTTCATTTCCCCATCTTGTGCTTTGTTCTCCATGTAACATTTTTGCATCTTCTCCGAAGCTCTGAATTATACAGTATATGTGCTCATACTTTTAGATGGCTCAGCTGTACATTTGCAAAGACTTTTTATTCTAGTTTTTAGTAGACTTCGGGCATTGAAGGAAAGATTTTTGCTTGCTTGTGGAAGAACTGTTCATGTTGACCTACCGCTCAACAGAAACTCGCTGAATGTCACTCTTTGATTCAAAAGGTATAAGCCAACAGTTATGAAGGACAATAATGTAGTAAGCATAAATCTGAACTTCATGTACCTGAAACGACACTTTAATTCTTTGTGATAAGTGCCTTGTAGGAGAGAACGTTCTCCAGTGTTCTCACTCTGTAGGTTAGTTTTGTCCAGTTTGGTGCCTTTGGTAGAGTACTGTTCTCAATATTATCATTTAATGGAATTAACTTGTTATAAATGTACCCTGTAAGAATGTTAGTGCCTTGGTATGAAAACTTGTACCTTGATGCAAAAATTTGTGTCTGCCTCTGAAAATTCGTGTCCTTCTATAAAAAAACTGTGCCTTCATGTAAAAATGTGTGCCTTTCTGTAAAAATCTGCGTCTTCCTGTAAAAATCTGTACTGTAAGAGTAGAGGTTATGCATTTTTTTAACAAATTACATATTACGGCATCGAGAGATTTGTGTGCGTCTTAAAATATCTCTGACCTTTTGACAAAAAAACGTACCTCCTACCTTATATAATCTGTATTTTGGCTGAAGTTGTCTTACATACAGAATAATATTTAAAGCTCTTTGTGCCTCTCAAGCTACATTATTTCTTATTAACAAACTTTACTGATCAAGATTATTGCCTTCGTTAAGTTCGAAGTGCGTGATCTGCTCTCATAGTCATAACTTCAGTAAGTTTTAGCTTTGTTATCACTGCGGGCGGTTTGAGGACGCGTGTGTGATGCTGAGGGCTCACTTGAGAGTACTCTTGTTTCTTGTAGTCGCTGAGTATTTGTTAACAGGTGGCAGGTTGTGCAAGGCTGTATTTCTATTAAAAACATGTTAAGCGATAGACCTGAAAACCCTTGAAAAAATTATGAAAAAGTATGTTGTGTTTCAAGTGAAAGTGACACTATGTTAGGTCCAATATCCATCATTTGGAGTATCACTGAATTTTTTGCATCTTAATGCAAAATTCGTGAGTTTTCAGTTAGAGTTCCTTGTCTCCATGTATTCATGCTTCAACTTTTGATCGTGTCTTCCCTCACCACCCTTCCCTCCTTGGGGGTGATACATTAGTCTTTTTATCAATACGTTATGAAAGAGGAGGAGTAGCAGAGGTTTGAGTGCTTTTCGTGAGGTACAATGCCTGCGCGGTGGCTTGGGTTAGAATGGGTACACAGACAGCGTCTCTGTGAGAAGGTGTGTACGACCTGCCGCTGACTGCAAAATTTATCGCAGGCAGCTGTTCAGTAATGTTGCGTACAAAAGACCTCTAATGTGTGTTCATTGCTACATGTATGCCTTAATATGTAGGTATAACTTTTCTTTCATTGATGCACTGTTACGAGTCTGCTGCATTGTGAACATAGTCTTAAGATCTGCTGCTCTGGTACAACCTTAGTGTTGCACGTAGTTGTGTTTGTGTGCACAAGTATAGAGGTAAATGAAACCTTCTGAATTAGAGATAACATTCCAATGCATATTTATTTTGCGATAATAATAGCAAGGCTTCAGTACCCGTGCTGCGCTCTACTCACAACTGTAGTGTATTTGTCGTCATAATCCGAGTTAGGTTTACTGCCATTAGAGGGTCACTACGACTTTTAATGAGGCCTTTTATGTCCATAATAATGCAAATAAGTCATAATTTTAGCTGCATTCTTAACATTAACAAATCTCGCTAGTAAAAGCGGTATAAACGAGCGCCTTTTCAGTACCTGACACTCGAATCTAATCGAATGCTGAGAAAAAGTTTTCTGACATTTTGTATCGATTAGAAATTTTTAGCTTCGTAAAGGGTTTTTTTTTTGTGTATTCAGTAGTATTAAATAGGGTTAATGTATTCCTTTATGCTTGAAACTGCATTTTTTTAATCAAATCTTATTTTTGGATCTAGCTGTTCTGGAGTAAACTTTGTTGGATACAGCTTTTGTTTTGATGAAGCTTTGATTTTGGTTGAAATGTAGTTGTTGCGCTTACCGCAACTGCCACAACTTCCACCGTGCCCGAGAAGAGCGTCTGCATCGAAGTGTCCAGAAAGACCGGGATGAGGGCGAGCTCTGAACAAATCAGAAGTCGTTAAGAGCTGCATATATTTGTGTAAAATTCCATAAGGTGTTAATAAGATCTTACCGATAGGTTACGTTGTAAGACTAGTTTTTCTTTGTGGTGTTGTTTACTTGGTTTTACATTGTAAGCCGTTTTCTCACCTCTGTCATGCACGAGAAAGGACGGTGTAGCGTACCGTCAACTTCTTGGTGCATACGAATAGCGTCTTGTGGTCTTCTTTCTATGGAACGTTTAAAGAAATTCGTTTTGAAAAGTTTCTGCGTTTGTTCGAGCACTCTGTTTATTTTACATCCCTGTTAGGACTTCTATTTTAAACATCTTATTGCTTTCTATTTTATGTTTCTACATTAGCAATGAAATTTATTTTATACAGTTGCATGATTCGTCATAATGTATGTCGTTTGTAAGTCCTTATTGTAAAGTGCCTACGCACCTACTGTTAATTCCTGAGTTTAGAGGAATTTTAAATAAAGGTTTACGAATGCTTTGACTCTTATTTTGGGTTCTTTAGCTCTTCATTTGAGGATGCGGGCCAACATATTGAAGATAATATTTATGGAGCATGTGCTAGAAAAACACGACAACTCAGTTATGGTCTACACCAGTGTTTCCCAAATTTTTTTGGACTAACGCCCCTTTGGACAAGAGATTTTTCTACAGCGCCTCCTTTATTTTAAATTTATCATACTCGCATTTAATTACCTGCAACACAATATTTTAAAGTTAATATAATTATAAATAACTAGCAGGACCCGCGAATAATTCGCGTTTAGTTCAGTAGCATGATTTTACAAGTAGTGTACAAATTAAAGACATTTCGTCTTCCTTGGTCTCTGTTTCTCATGTTCTCTAGAAATTGCTGTCTCTCCACCTCATTCATATCATTTCGACTTTCTTGATCTCTATTTCTCATGATTTGAAGATGCAATTCTCGCTCCTCCTGACTCATTCATCCTTCGCTGTTGCATTCGTAGTCTGCTTCTATCACGAGTTGCTTGCCTTTCGTCTTCTCGCAAGCTTAAACTTAGACTTAGACTTAGATTCGAAGGCCAGCATTTGGCTGGGGCCTTTGTAACGGCCTTCAATTCCCTCTAATACACAGGCATACAACAGGATGGCATCCCAGAGTTTTTCTCCTATAAGCCAGGATGATCTAAAGTAATTCCTCTAGGGCCACCCTGAGTCATTCAATGCAAATGAACCAGCAAAGAGAGGGCATCACTGGAAGATCCAGCTTGTCATACACAGCCCCACCTGCTTAACAGGTAGTCAAAATAAAATGACTATTCAACATCACTCTCACTTATTTCATGCATGCAGTAAAAAATCTTTCATTGCATCCACAACAGTCATGTTACATTCCTCATCCAGCACTACAAGATATCTCATACAAGAGTCCCCTTCAACACACCTTGCATTCCTCTTGTTTTCTCCATACTGCTCATGGACCACATCCATGAGGCTCTCTCGCTCATGTTCATATTGACTTCATTCCAAGACTAGATGTTCAACTGTTTCCTCTAATCTTCTGTTACACTTCAAACATAACCTTGTATTCCCCTCATTCCACCTCCATGTGCTGTCGGCTCCTTCTCTGTCGCTCTCCTGCTGCTTCTCTTTGTTCTCTTCTTCTCTGCACCATTGTTTTAGAACAGGGGTGGGCAAACTTTTCAGTGCAAGGACCACGTTCAAAAATTCGCAATTTCATGGGGCCGCATGGTACAGATTCGCACATAAATAAGGTATTGTCGGTATCACTGATACGCTAGCAGCACTTTCAAAAATTCAAATAACTGACAAAATATCAAAAATTTAAGAATTCCGAAAATTAAAAAAATTCAAAAACTAAAACAACTAAAAAAAGGAAAAATTTTGGGCAATTTAAAAAATTAAAATAAAAACAAAATATTCAAAAAATTCGAAAAAATTAAACCATTTGAAAATTTACAAATTTAAAAACATTAAAAAGTAATTTAATAAATATAAAAATTTAAATCATTTAAAAAATTAAAATGAAAAAAATTCTGAAAACAAAACATTCATAAAATTCCCAACCCAAAGTAACGTAATGTAACGACCCGACCCCAACGGTATGATATGATAGATACCGCAATGAAGGGTGTGAAGCACAGGTACGATAGTCGTAAGCGTATTAATATATTGATTAGAGCTTACCTTTTATCCTTTTAATGAGATGGATGAGCGTGGTGTTTTTTGACCAATTCGTCTATTCTTGGATCAATGCTACTGAGAAGTAGTCTTAAATCTCCTCTTTGTACTATCTGGAGTCGATTTCTTTGTTTACTGAAAAGCTTCGTAACTGCACTAAATCCACGTTCAGCCATGTATGAAGAAGAAAAAGAGAGGAAATAAAGTTTTACTACCTCCCCCAACTTTGGATACTTTTCAGAAATTTCTCTTTGTAACCAGAATTCATGGTATGATTTTTTTAAAAAAGTTTTAATTCGAAGTCGTTTTTTACAGCTAAAAGCTCTTCTTGGATTACAGAATTGTTGTCACTTTTCAAATTTAGCAGCCAGTTTGGTATTTCCATATTGATCAAATCTTGGTATCTGCGATTCATGTCGGTATGCAAAGAATTCAAATGATTACAATAAATCAGGATGTGATCATCCTGTACAGATGTGACAAACTCTTCATTTTCTAGCTTGCTAAGATTTGGAAATTGAGAAAAATTTCGGCGGCTGATATTATTTAAAAAAAAATAAGCTTGTCAATCAAACTGCAAATCTTCGAATTTGCTTTAATAAGATTTACATTACTACCCTGTAGTTGCAAATTTAAATCGTTAAATGTGTCAAATAAGTCTCAAGTAGGCGATGTTACTTTTGCAAACTATGAGATCATCACTTAAGGCGCAGAATTTATTCTCCTGTAGAAACTCCACTACAGTGTTGAAAAGAGAAAAAAATCGTTTAAAACAATTTCCTCTGGAAAGCCACCTTACTTCGGTGTGTAACAGAAGACGATCAAATTCTTCTCCATTTTCATGACAGAGTTGCTTGAATATTCGATAATTGAGTGGTTTACATTTTATTTTATTAACTGCTTTGATAACAGCGTCAAGAGATTTAGAAAGACGATCGCTGCTTAAGTTTCTTGCAACCAAATGCTGTCGGTGAACTACACAATGAATCGTAAATACACCAGGTACTGCTTTCTTCAAATAAGAATGAAACCCTTTGTATTTCCCCGTTGATGCGGGAGCTCCGTATGTTGCACAGGCAATATTTTCCATAGGGATGCCTCTTTCTTTAAAGAACAGCTCAACTGCTGCAAAAATAGACTCCCCACGAGTATCTGTTACAAGTTCTTTTGCAAACAGTAATTCTTGCACTACTTCACTGTCTTTAATGAACCCAACATATCCCAAAAGTAGTGCTTCAATGTTTGGTAGTGTGGACTCGTCTAACTGTAAGCCAAATTGTTGTCTTTTCAGTATGTTACATAAAATGTTTTCAACATCTTCAGACATTTCATCAACTCTTCTTTGAACTGAATTATTACTAAGAGGAATAGATTTGGTAACTGCCCGTAGTGAACCATGATGCACCATTGTTTGTAGGACTTCTTCTATGACGGGCAAAAGGAGCTGCTCGCCAATTGTATGCGGTTTTCCTGATCGAGCAATCGTTTTTGAAATATTCGTCATCGTTTTTCTGTGATTGCTTTGTCATGAGGGAAACAATAGAACTTCTGTTGCAAAATTTGTCATGTAAAGTCTGGAAATAAGTCAAACTTTGATTCATTTTATCAGGATGAATCTTCTTTAAGTGATCAGAAAGTCTGGATGGTTTCATAGCCTCATAAGAGAACACTCTCTCACAGAAAAGACACATTGGTAATCTCTCATTATTAGGAACACTAATGAAACCGAACTTCAAATATTCAACACTATATTGTCTGCACTTTCTTTTTGATTCATTATGAGCCATGATTAAGGATGGTTAAACACTCTAGAAACAAATTAACGGTAAAAGTGAACATAAAATCCACCAACACCAACAAACATGTCTACGTTTTATTAATGAAACAATGTTCTTGGTTGTGAAATTTTGAAAAATGAAGATAATACCACAATAATGTCTAATGAAAACAATTAAATAATATGACTGAAACAAATACACACTGGTTCACTAAAAAGATAGGAACTGTACAAGGTTTATTCATGCAAACCGGTCAACGAGAACAGATTGTACTTTGAATAAATTGACAATGATATTTGAACAACTGACGCAACGGAGCATCAACGCCCTCTTATGCGCATAAGGAGGGGCACATTCTTCATGAGACAGAGGTACTCAACGCTCCCCTGTGCCTTGGTAACGCCCACAAGGGGGCGTTTCCGCCCATTTTGGGAATCACTTGTCTACACTGATGGTCCCAGAACGGTAGATGCAGTGAGATGTGCTGCTGGAATTCATAAGAGCTAGGAAATTGATTCTAGAGACCTCGATTTTCACCACAAAGCTGTATGGGGTCATGGAGGCGCTCCAGCTGCTTGAAGAGTACGTGTATCATAACTTTACCATTTTATAGACTCGAAGAGCGTTATAGATGCCGCTCATGTCCTTGGTAGTGTAGTGCCTCGGAAATATCGTAATTAATTTAGAATGATATTGGAGTCGATTCAAAAATATAATGTATTTTAGTAATATTTTTGGAGTTATTTTTATACGTTTCACGTCATTTAAAACTAGTATTTTAAAGTTTAAAATTCAATCGTAGTTGCACCTTCAAATTGTAACCCTGGTCTATAGAAGATCATTGTCAACCACGAGCCTTGAGGCTTAGTGCCCATTGCCCAACAGTTCAGTCTCAGCTATCGCCCAGTTAGCAGCAATTCTATTAGCGCTTTCAGTCTCTCTCTGATGGGTAAGTTTCTACTAACAATGTGTTAGAGAGTTTTGCATTTCACTTACGTACTAGATATTCTTAGAACTTGTCTTTTTGCTGAGCCTATATGTTTCTCTGCAAGTTTAAGATTCCTTTTTAAAGCAGTTTTGATACCATGTGTACTTGACAGATTGTATGGCAAACATTTCATTTCAGTGTGCTGACGTTTTCATTCAAACGATTTGAAATGTGTTTGAAGTTGTTGTGCTGAGATTTGCATTACTCCAAGATTTATAATTAATCCAAATATTGAACATTGAGGATAATAACTATTGCATCAGCCATCAAATTCATTGTCTAATTTCGTCTCACTCAAGTCTCTACGTTCGAGTATTTTATGACGGGCATACTGAAAGATCGACCAGCCATTTTGATACGGTTATTAAATTTCATGGCCTCGGGTAGAAGCTGCCTATCGATATCTCGTTTTGTGTTCCCTGTAGCAGCCAGCTAATTAGGCACGATGCTTTAATGTTTTACTCAACAGTTGTATTATAAAGTTGCCTTGTGCTATTGATTCTTCTTGCAAAATTCTGTATTTATTTCGAGTTACCTATGGGTCCTTACTCGGGCTGGTTTCAGTTTCAGGTTTCAGTTACGGGTTTCAGTTTCAGTTCCAGTCTTGGTTTACGGATTGCAAGTTCTCAATTTCGATCTTCAATCTTGGCCTTAACTTCTGCTCTGAGTTTGATCATGTCCAATAATAAATCTGCAAGCAACGAAGTCGACTGTATCACTTCCCTCGAAGAACATCACCCACGAAATAATTACTACAGAAAAATAACTCGTCCCCTAAAGTAGTACCCATCCTCTCATCGGTAAAATCGTGTCATGCTGGTGCGCCTTGCCAGTGAGCTCAAGTGTGTTAAGCTATGCTAGATACCCGGTCATGTGAGGATATCAGACAATGAAAGAGCTGATCTTGAGGCGAAGCAAAGCCCGGAGACCAATGAAGGGGACATTGAATCTGAAGGTACCCTTTTGGGACAATTATCCGTCGATTAAGGCACTTGTGCGGCATCTATTGTAGCAGAAGTGGGACACCACTATAAAAAATCACCTGAGAACTATTAAGCATACAGTGCCCCAAGTGGACTTTGCCAAGGAGTCGCAACTGTCGGATGGAGGTATTGCTCTGCCGTCTTCATGTTAGATATACTCAACTGACACAAGGCCACTTAATGGGACGACAACCTCAGCTGCGATGTGAGCGGTGTCATATCCCCCTGACTATCCGTTATCTCCCGGCCGAGTACCCTGGATACATTGTCGTCCGAAATGCGTGTTTTCCGAACCTTCATGGCTCTGATGAAAACTTGGTGTTGATCAAGATGCATGCGGAAATAGAACGTTCTGTTTCCAATATGGATATTTTGCAGTTGTTCGTTGGATAATGTCAGTTGCTCTCAAAAATCTGAACTAGAGCTGGATTCCGTCAGCCTGAAATTTTGAGCATTGATGTGTGTAAAATTTTATGTTTACCCTGTTATACTCTAACGATGCATAGCGGTGTGATTGATGCAATCGCAGTACCGCCGAGTTGCTCTTAACTTTGAAAGTGCTTGACTGTCACAAACTTTAGGCAGCTTTTTTACACACATCAGCGCTGTAAATAACACAGGCCAACAAACATAATTTATGGAATGTTTCCTTAACTTTATCGGTCAAATCTTAGTAATTTTGGTGCAAGAAAAACAAACATGACATTGAAAAGGTTTTATTAGCCCTAGCGTCTGTGATTTTCAACTGGTAAAAATATTTTAGTTCAACGTATTACGAGAAAACAGTACATTTTAATCACATATGCCAACAACATTGAAAAAGCCTTTTAAATTTCTAGAATGAGTCGCATTCTGAAAGTGCTAAATTGATGGATGAATACCTGACAGGTGCTTCGGTGTGAAGAGATTCATATTGAGGCTTCATGAGATCGGCTTCTCTTAGCTTGCCTCTCGTAAGGGAATTCCGGAGCATTCATACACACAGACCACTAGTAATCTGCAAGCATAGCTTCATTCCAACGGTCCTGATATCTCTGCTGAAGTTTCTTAATGTAATATCTCTCCGTGTTCATCACTGACAGCTCTAAAACTAGGAGAGAAAAAGTTTAAGTGGGAGCGGAGAGAATGAATTTTAGACTACCTGTTGCATTTCAGTTGATTGTATTTTTTCAGAAGTGCTGTCACCAACTGAGTGTACTTATCATCTCAATTGTTGCCTAAGAATCCATGCATTACTCACTATAAGGTTTCCCCAGCTTTTTTTCTCCTCCAAAATTCGGTCGAACGCAGTATCCTTTACAAGATGTCAAATTTGTGGCCCAACTAAAATACCTTCTTCAACTTTTGAATCACTCAACTAAGGGAAACTTGACTTGTCCTCCCTGGTTCATACCTCTGACAAAATTTTCCATCAATCCCAGTGTCATGTGAAGTGGTGGAAGAAAAACATGTTTTAGGTCCGAGACAGGCCCGGCAACTACATTTTTCTCGCTAAACAGAGTCAGGATTTTTTGCAGGCCAATCTCTTGAAATGTAATATGGTTTCCTATCTCTACTGCCCATATACATTAAATGAAGCAGTACTTAGTGTACCCTAGTTGCATTCTTAAGAGTACGACGATTACTTCGAGAATGTCACGAATTTTCCCCTTGTGTTCAACATATTTGATTGAGTCTAAAAGGGCAGTCCAACAGAAATAGAAGGAAGACTTAGTGCTGTGAAGTAATACAGTTTTTAAAGTAAGCTTGAAGGAATCTATGAATAGCATTCCTTCAGTTTGATCGTGGTTCAAATTAAAACGTTTAAGAAGCCATTAACGTCACACTCAACAACCAGATTGTTTTTCTCTCTTAAAAAAAACAAATATCATAGATCCCTTGGACGTTCTCCGTACTATGAAACGCTGACATCACTATGGAGAGGATTTTATCTGCCTCCTCTTTTGACAAGTCAAAGTCTCGAATGTGATTACTAAATTGGGTATTGTTATGAAAATTTTATTTCATTACATTTGTAATAAAAATTATTGACAAAATTTACATATTTTCGTTACATTTTGGTTTAACAAATGTGAGACCTCAAAAGCACTTCAAAACCAGAAATTTTTATAAAAGAAAAACATCAACAATATGAAACTCACAGTCACAGTTATCATTATAATGTACAAACATCTGGGAAACGTTCTATTGTAAGTTGAGAGGCGTGACCATTCCCACGAACAAAATTTCTCCCGTACTAAAAATGACGACTAAAAACAACATCATTGTATCTCCAAAGCAAAAGCTAAGTAGCCATTTTTATGATGACTTTTAAATTTAGTAGATGAAAATACTTATGGAAACGATAATTTTGCGCCTAAAACATTTTCATCGTTGGGGAGTGTAATCGGCGCAAATTTGAAGCCAAAATTTTTGTGTTCCGTTCTTCTGTTTGTTAATACATATAATACTCTCTGCTCAAAAATTTACCGATGAAATTCTATTTCTGTATTTACTAGACAGTTCCCGTGGAAATTTCACGGTTTAGATTTCACGGATTTGAAATTATTATAAAAATGAATACATTAAAGATTTACGACGAATTATTGTGCTTTAAGTGAATATTTTTCATTAATATATGCAGAACTTCTATTGTATTGTGTATCTTATCTACCGATAACATGGCCCAGATAGTACCCGTTCCTTGATTTAAAAGTGATACAATTCAGGATCTATAAAATAAGAGACATTTTTCAGTTTTATCTGTGTTATTATCAGAATTTGAATATTTTTCATGAATGTATACAGAATTTTTATTTTCTATTTTATCTACCGACAACATGGCCATTGAAGAGAAGAAAGCTAATAACGGAAAAATAGAGTATTTTATAGTGATCCGATGATTTTGGTATCCACAATACAATGCTTGTAATACATGCATACCAGTTCTGATTTCAGTTCAATAATTTTTCTTCAGTAATAGATAGGAAGTAATGGGACGGACATACACAGATACAGAGAGAGAAATGGAGATACATAGTCGATTATATATGTAGATAGTGAACTGAATTACTTCTTCAGCGTTAACATCATCTACATATATAATAGACTATGTATCTCCATCCCCCTGTATATGTGTGTGTCCGTCGCATTACTTCCTATCTATAACTGAAGAAAAATAATTGAAATGAAATCAGAATGGGTATGCATGTATTACAAGCATTGTATTGTGGATACCAAAGGCACCGGATCACTATAAAACCCGCCAGTTGTTCCGTTATTAACTTTCTTCTCTTACACGGCCATGTTATCGTTAGATAAGATACAAAATAAAAGTTCTGTATAAATTCAAGAAAAATATTCTGATTCTGATGGTACCACAGGTAAAACTGAAAAATGTATTTATTTCATCGATCCTCTATTTTCTTACTTTTGAATCAGAGAATTTAAACGGGTACTATCTGGGCAACATTATCGTTAGATAAGATGCACAATGGAAGTCGTGTATTTATTAATAAAGAGTATTCATTTAAAACACAATAATTTGTCGTAAATCTTCAATACATTTATCTTTATAATAATTTCAAATTAGTCTAATCTAATCGAGGAATTTCCACGGGAACTGGCTAGTCTACATATACAGGGTGGTCCATAAGTAAGCTACCTTTTTAAAACTATTACAGCTATAAAAGTACAAATAATAAAGAGATTTGATTTATTCAGAATGAATGAGGATACTTCAAAGTTTTTTACCAGTGTATCAAGTTTACTGACAATCACAACATATTGCCCAAAAAATTCATAAAATTCAGCCCCCAAAATGAATTGCTACGCATTGGAACAACGAGCAAAAATAGTGGTACTTTACTTCCGATGTAATTGTTCGGTTACTGCAGTTCAGAGGAATTACAGGAATATTGATGGTCTTGAAAGAAGTCCTTCGAAGAAGTGCATAAAAAACTGGTATTGAATTTAGAGAAACTGGGACAACAGCAGACAGACAACGTTGTGGCAGGCCACGGACCATACGAACTGGTGCTTCAATTCAGCTTGTTGCAACGAGTGTTGCTGATCGGCCTAAAACGTCAACCAGGAGACGTTCAACTCAATTGAGAATTTCACGTGCCTAACTGCAACGTATTTTGGTAAAAGATCTAAAGTTTTATCCATATAAAATTTAATTAACTCAAGAACTCCATCCTACGGACTGCCAAAAGCGATTAGATTTTGCGAATAGATTTCTGCAGCTTGCAGCAAATGAAAAGTTTGCAAAGAATTTAATAGTGACTGATGAGGCACATTTTTACCTTATTGGTTTTGTTAATAAGCAAAAATTGCGGATTCTGGTCTTCAGAATATCCAAAAGAAATTCATGAACGTCCACTTCACTTAGCTAAAGTAACAGTATGGTGTGGCATCACGTCTTCGAGGATCATTGGCAATATTTTTTTTTGAAAATGCTAATGGTGATGCAATTTGTGTTAAGGTAAACCTATATAGACAGATGATTCAAGAATATTTGATACCTGAAATTGGAGATAATAACACAGAGATTACCTTTTTACAACAAGATGGAGCTACCGTGCGCACAGCGAAAGAAACAATGCAAAAGTTAAAAACAATTTTTTTAAATAGAATAATTTCTCGTTTTGGTGATATACCGTGGCTGCCTCGATCTCCAGATCTAAGAGCTCCTGATTTCTTTCTCTGGGGATACTTAAAGGAAAATGTTTACATTGAAATGCCTGATACTTAACAGTAGTTGAAACTAAACATCGTTCAAGTGATCAATATTTCACGAGACACATTCAGGAAAGTAATGAACAGCACCGTTGAAAGCGCACGCCATTGTTTGACTAATAATGGAGATCATTTAAAAGATATTGTATTCCATAGTTAAACGTCTTTTATTGTTTTATTGATAAATTTATACTAAACTTTGAAATTTCTTCTTTCATTCTGAATTAACCAAATCTCTTTACCATTTTTAGTTTTATAGCTATAATAATTTTAAAAAGGTACCTTATTTATGGGCCACCTTGTATAATCGACTATGTATCACCATCTCTCTCTGTATCTGTGTAAATCCGTACCATTACTTTCTATCTATTACTGAGGAAAAATTAGTGAACTGAAATCAGAATGGGTATGCATGTATTACAAGCATTGTATTGTGGATACGAAAGGCGCCGTATCACTGTAAAACACGTCATTTTTTCCGTTATTAATGTTCTTTTCTTACACGGCCATGTTATCAGTAGATAAAATAGAAAATGGAAGTTCTGTATACTCTCATGAAAAATATTCAGGTTCAGATAATACCACGGGTAAAACTGAAAAATGTCTTTTATTATATTGATCCTGAATTTTATCACTTTTGAATCAAGGAATTTCAACAGATACTATCTGCGCCACGTTATCAGTAGATCGGTAGATAAGATACACAATTGAAGTTCTGTATGTATTAATGAAATATATTTATTTAAAACACAACAATTTTTAGCAAATTTTTAATGCATTCATTTTTACCTATAATAATTTCAAATCAGTAAAATCTAAACCGTGAAACTTACACGGAACTGTCTGGTAAGAATAATAAATTACCAATCATGTTGATGCAATTACACGTTAACTATTGCATGTTTATTGCACACAATGTTCAAATTTAATAAATTATATTTGGCTCTCTATTGAAACAGTTTACATGAAGCGTTGCTTTGAGGATCCTGTTCAAAAAACATCTTTCTGAAGTACAGTGTACTCGAATTATTACCTACTTAGTTGTGTTACCTGAACAAAATCAAATGATTGCGGTATAGCTAGAGCAATATTTTACGTTATTTATTTTCTATCGACGAATAATTATTTTAGATTGTGTTTTTACTGAGTAACTTGTTCAATTCATGCCTATTAATTTACTTATATTTCAATGCCTAATGCATTGTCAGCCAATTTGATATAAATTAAAGTTTTAGAAGGATTCTTTTTTATACCTAGACCCGGAATTTTGCCTTGAGTTTACTCAATGATCCTTTAATTCCTCACTTTTTCAATCAGTTATAAGATCACATCAAATTAGTATTTGCGTTTGGAACTCTCTAAAATTCCCAAGGAAATTTAGACGCGCAGCTAATTTGTTCTCTTCAGAGTTTTGTTGGGTCTGTAAATGTTAACTTTTGGAATGAAATTACTGTCTTCTCATATAAATATTTTTCAGTAAAGTGCCCTGTGATTCGTTTGGGTCGCGACTCTAGGGAAAAAACAATCACGAAGAGCCAGTTGTTGCAGCCCTCAGGCAGCCAGGCTTCCCGAGTCCTGACCAACGTCAGTAGAACTTGAGAGCTCGAAGTAAGAAGTAACGCGCTGCAGTCTACGATGTCTTCGTGTTGCTCTGAATGAGAACATTTTGTGTTATTCAGCTAATGGCTACTTATTAGTACTACGAAATATTACAGCACCTTGAAGCTAAGAAATATCAATAAACAACACGTGCCTGATATTAGGGAAAAGTTTCCAACCTGTTAAATTGTTTTTATTTCACATGGATTTCTGTTTAATTATATTGGGTTACGAGCAAGACTTCGCTCAAAAATTTCATGAACATGCTGAAAACTTAGCATAAGAGATGCGAGTATTTATGTGAGATCCGAGTATTTATATGAGATCGGAGTATTGATATTAGAGAATTCGATTATTAAAATTTGAAACCTTAAAGCGGTAGTAAAGTGAGAAACTCATGCGATGCTACGATATGATACAATTCAATTGATCTCCATATAATATTAGAAATTTAGACCACATCAAATTTGAATGGCATAATTCCATTCATCCTTAAATTCTTCCATTGGACTTTAATTTAGACTACGTTACATTTAACGTGCTGAAATTAAAGTTATTTTCAAATCACAGGCTTTTATTTTTAATTGAGACTCGTACTGTGCTGAGTGTTCAGTCGTCTACTGAAGGAGGAGTGGACAAGAAGATGATTTCAAAAGTGTGCACACAAATTGACTTCTAACTGTGTGAGCAGACTGATTTCTAACTGAACACACAAATTGACATCTAACTGCTTCCTCTTTGTTAATTTGCTGACTCTGATGACATAAGTTCTTGACCTTGTCACGAACAGAATATTTCCTTTTAGTTTTTATTCTTGGCGGACTGGAAACACGCTCAACATGAGTTTTAGTAGATTGGAAACACGCTCAACATGAGTTTTAGTGGACTGGAAACACGCTCAACATGAGTTTTAGTGGACTGGAAACACGCTCAACATGAGTTTTAGTGGACTGGAAACACGCTCAACATGAGCTTTAGTTAACTGGAAACACGCTCAACATGAGTTATAGTGGACTGGAAACACGCTCAACATGAGCTTTAGTTGACTGGAAACACGCTCAACATGAGTTTTAGTGGACTGGAAACACGCTCAACATGAGTGTTGGTGGACTGGAAACACGCTCAACATGAGTTTTAGTGGACTGGAAACACGCTCAACATGAGTTTTAGTGGACTGGAAACACGCTCAACATGAGTTTTAGTGGACTGGAAACACGCTCAACATGGGTATTGGTGGACTGGAAACACATTCAATATAAGTTTTAATGGACTGGAAACACGCTCAACATGAATTTTGGTGAACTGAAAGCACGCTGGTCTAATATTTTTTAGTGTTCGGTTTAAAATGTCATGGCAAATTCGTTACGGATGAGAGTGTGGGTTCTGAACAATTAAATTTCCAGTCTGTAGAAGTACGAATTCTATCGCACAAAACAATATACAATAATGCGATAGAATCTAGCATGCAAAGAAGATTATTTCTTTTAATTGATGTAATAAGAAATAAGTGGTGGTCTCATTCATAGTTCCCTTGCACTTGCACACGTAATATCAGAGTAAGAAAAAAAAATACAAGAGAAAACGGTACGTGAGAAAAAGGCACGTCCGAGAAATATAGGTGAGAAAAAGATACGTAAGAGATAGATATCAGGTTGTAACGAAAGTTCTATTCATTTTTTGACTTATGATTTTAGGGCATCATTACATAAATTTAACTTATAAATGGCATATGTGTAGCCATATAAATCACTATAAGAATATTGTTTTTTTACAGATTTCGTTGAAATTATGCTAAATAACTATTGTTGACCTAAATGTAAACTCCAAATAAATAACACATTAGGTATATTTTACTGCATAAATTTCAGGAGGGCAATACAGCAATTTCAGCTGTAAGATCCCTCAAAGACACTTAGGGAAATGATGTGGTGAATGAGAAGGACTTAATAAATCCCATCAGTCAAATGGCAAACTGAGCAAGCAGTTTTGGTCTTATAATTTTACGATACATGGTCATATGGCTCACATTGAACTGTTTGCTCAGTTCTCTAGTTGTGCTGGTAGGGTTTTCATCAATGACAGTCTGCAATTCTACAGAATTGAGTTCTTTGGAGCGTCTTTTTCTGGGTTTGTCCTTTAGACTGAAGTCATCCTTTTTGAAACGTGAAAACTATCTTCTACAGCTTTTCATTCACCACATCATTTCCAAAAGTGTCTTTGAGGGAACTTGCTGCTGAAATTGCCGTATTTCCCTTCTGAAGTTCATGCAGTAAAATATGCCTAATCGCCCTAATGTGTTTTTTACTTGAAGTGTAAATTTATGTCAACAATAGTTATTTAGCATACTAATTTTTACGAAATCTCAAAAACGCGATATTCTTATAGTAATTTAGATGGCTACACATATGCCATTTATAATTAAATTGTTGCAATGGTGCCTTAAAATTATAACTTAAAAGAAGCACAGAACTTTCGTTACCACCCGGAACACGTGAAAAATTGCAAAGTTGGATATAAAATCCAAGTTTGGTCCGCACGATCACTCCTCATCCCGGTATTAGGACATTTTTCACTTAATTTGTTTGTGTCGCTCAATGAGTTCCTATGAACAATGAGTTCTGCTTCAACTTCAGCAGATTGACAGAAGTCAAATTATAAAGTATTGAAAAGTTTTCATTTGATTCAGAAAGTTAATTTTTTTTCATCGTCGATGACGATTGTATATGTGGAAGACCAAGATGGCGGCCCACCTCGTCGTTGCCGTGGTCCTCTTCCGTGTTTTTCTGCCCATCGTACTCGCCATATGTGAGTACGAGCAGCACTCATTTCTTTATATTACTTGTAAGTTGATTACTCAATCAACTATAATTTTCAGTGAGTATTCATTAATTAGTTACTTATCACATTCGTTCTTATTTTGCTGAAGGGATTTTTTATGAGCTTATAAGGTATGTACACCCATCCTGCCTACAATCAGCCTGGTGCTCTAATTATTATATACCCTATGCTTGCTCACACAAATATTCCACCGGGACTTTTGTGTTAGTTTGAGCTTCATTATTAGATGTTCTGTGATTGGATAGCCTTAGAGCGGGGAAGGTAAAATATAGTAGGAGAAAAACAGATCGAGAACTGGAAATAAGATAAAAGAAGAAGATGGGAGGAGAAAAAAGAAAAATGAAGAGCCGGCACTTTCAGCTAAGTCTGAAGTGTATTTTGTTGGTTGTGTAGTGTGTTTTATTCAGTTTCCTATCTAGCTTTTGTATCTAAAGTTTGTTATTCTGTGGTCATTAGCGAAGCAGTTCGAAAATATTTGAGTATTGATTTTATGTAATTCTTTTCACCCGGTGACTATGAGTCGTCTCACGGGTCCACCCAAAGTGGATGTTTGTGTTAATTCCTCCCTGCGTGGTCGCCGGTCCACGCCCAATACAGACCGTTGCAGCCACGAAGGAAATGTAGAAAAATGTAATCTATAGTTCGTAAAGCGTGTGTGTTCTTTCCCCTGCACCGGCCGGCCCGGCAGAGTAGGCCGTTCCCGGCACGGAGGTGAGGTGTGTTTATATTATGACCTGTGGAACTGTTCTGTGTGCTGTTGTTCTGCTAGAGGGGAAAAGTTTTCTGGATGGATTGTCACCCAGATCAATCAAATTTTCTGTCTGCGTGTCGATAAATCTGTTTAATTTTTCTCATTTGTTCTTTGATTCATTGTGTAAAAATATATTAATTGGTGTAATGCCAGTCAGTCGCTGGATATCCCTTGACGGTACTTGATATATGTTTCTGATTCCTAGTATAAATTGGGAGGCGTCATTTTGTACTATTTGCATGTTACATAATGTTGTTTTTGGAGCTATATGGAGTGGAACGGCAGGGTAAGTTAGTACTGATTTTACACAGGCAGTGTATAACTTTCTTTTATTGTTAGTATTTAAATCCTTTAATCTATATAAGCTTCTTAATTTATACCTTGCTAATTTAATTCTTTGTCTAGCGTGGGCTGAAAATCCTTGAGTGTTAATATTAACTCCAAGCATTTTCCCTGATTTATCGTAACTATAGGTAGTGTTTCCCACACTTACAGGCTCATTCTTTTTCTTTAATTAAGGTATTATTCGGAATTTAGTTTGATTAGTTTCATTAAAGTCATTAAAGTTTTCTATTTCTCGTTCTGTTGTCCTTCTCACTCTGCCTTCAGAGCCTCTTTCTCAAATAATCTGAGTAATATCATCTGCACACGCTATGTTGATGTTTCTTAAGGGATCTGGTAAATCATGTGTGTAAAATCTCAACAATGTTGGGCTGAGGCATCCATCCGCCCTGGGGTACCCCGCTGTCTATTTCGAAACTGGGTCCTATGTAATTATTTATCCTAATTTTTGCAGTCCTATTTGTGAGATGACTATTTATAATACGGACTAGGTAATCTGGGATTTTGTTGATAAGTAACTTGTATTTAAGTCCTAAGTGCCACATCCTGTCAAATGCCCTACTGATATCCCGTAGTATTATGTTGATTCTTTCTTTATTTGCATGTTTGGCAACTATTGTTTCATACGTTAATGCTACTGCCACTAAACCCGTGCAAATGATTATTTTGAATGTCGTGTTTCTCCAGGTATTCGGTGAACTTTGCATTAATGACTCTTTCTAAATATTTTCCGGGAATGCTAAGTAAGGATACAGGTCTATAGTTTACGTGTTGGGTAGATGACTTATTGGGTTTTGGCAGAAAGATCATTATGAATGTTCTCCATCGCTGGGGAAAATATCCCAACGACAGGGAAGCATTCATGATTGTAATTAGGTTAGTAATCATGTTTTTTGGTAGATTAATAAGTTGGTATTTGGTTATATCGTCTTCTCCTGCAGTTTTATGTTTCAAATTTGTAATATATCTTTTCATTTCTTCGAATGTTAGCAATGACGTCTGCCGTCTAATTCTATTAAAATCATTTATGTCATGATGTGTTAATTGTGATTCTTTGTTCTCCATATATTGCTGCTCTCTCATATGGTTTTGCCTATCAAATTCGTCCTCTTCATTATTAGCTACTGCAAACTCTTATGTATATCGGTCGCTGCGAAGTGTTAGCCTGGATGTGTGCTGAAAATTACATCTCTCAGATGCACTGTTACTGGAGAGTCGCCAGTAACTTTCAGGCAGTGGTGGGGGAGAAGTAGGAGGTGGTGCCTCCATCACCCATCACTCGTCTTGCCGCTTCATTACAGGCTGCAGTGAAATGATCTAACACACTTGTAAGTTTATTAAGGCAAACTAGAATATAGGTTAAAAAACTTTGTATTTTTGAAATGTACATACATATAATATCATTTTGTTTCATTTCATTTTGTTCATTTATAAACCCATATTATGCTTGTTACTTCACATCGCTTCTATAAACCTACAAATATATCATATCATTTCGCCTCACCCTGTATGAAACTAGCGTTTGAGCTGAGTACTCCTGCGTTCCAGTGCAAATCAAGTTATTTATCGTTTATATAGTTTACCATCATTTATCTAAGTGGAAAAAATCAGCTTAAAACACTTAAGATGATTTCTGCACTGCGTAATCTCAGCTACGGAAGTCGTCTCCAACAACTCAAGCTCATATCCCTGGACGAAGGAATATTATATTATATTGTTATATTATATAATATTATACTATACTACATTATATTCTGTTCTATTCTTTATCGTTTCGAGGGACCGAACTCAAGTGACCTGGTCTACGGCTCAGCGCAGGTAGGATATTTTCTGTTGTTGGAGACACCTGCGTACATTGCAAGAGTTTTCCTGCACGATTATTCATAATTAATTTTTGAGTGTTTCAACTAAGATAAAATTTGCGCCTCGATTGAAACGTTTAGTTTCACCGTGACGCGCTTCGCTATGAACTTTGGTTGTCGATCCAAACTTGGTCAGGCTTTGGGCGTGCTGATGTGGTTGGTTCCTGAATATACGTATATGATGCCGGCCCTAAGAAATAGATGAACTCACCAACAAATAGGGTTAGGAAGCGAAGTTTCTAGAAATTAAAACCCCTGTGTGTTGCGTGCTAACGGGAAAACCATGAGTTTCCACATTACCGAAATGATTACTGATAATCCAGAGAGTAGACTCTTTGATTATGTACAAAGTTTGAGATTAGCGATTAAAACAGACGCCAAAATTCATCTGTTCTTTTACTTTCTTACATGTCAAGAGTAGCGTCAAGAATTACATGACTCTCTTCTAATCTCTTATTCCGTTGATGCGCTTATTTCATTGCAATCATCAGACGATCGAGGTTTTGCTACATAAATAAAATTACCTCCATAATAAAATTGTTCTAATATAAAAATTGATTCACAAATAAAATTACTACTTTCATAATAAAACTGTTCCGATGATAAAATTACACTGATAATAACTTACTCCGCTAATAAAATAGTTCCAATATTAAAATTAATCTGATAATAAAATTAGTCTGATAAGAAAATTGCTCCCATTATAAAATTACTACTATGATAAAATTGTTCCGTTAATAAAATTTTTCCGATAATAAAATTGTACCGATGATAAAAATGATCTCAATAATAAAATGTCTTCACATATGAAATTAATTTACTAAGTAATGGCTTCACTTGCAAAATCGTCTTCCTAATACAATTGTCTCTCTTACAAAATGACCTTGCCAATGAAATAGTCTCTCGAACAACATCAGAAAAAAGAAGTTAGCGTTAATTAATAAACTTACCTACGAGATTGCAACTTCTGAACAGGATTTGTAAGATACAAACTAGAAACCTACACGACTTGGCCCTGCATCAACTTCTTTACTAAACAGAATATTTGTGACACCAAAACAAAGCTCTAATTATTCATTCAAAATATTTCTATTCCTAAACTAATGATTATAAGAACTAGGGGCTTCTGAGTACTGTATTACCTTCTTCTGGTGTCATTAGTGCTTAGGTCGAGGCATAGTGTGTCGTGTGACCGCTGCAGTGTGTCGTGTGACCGCTGCAGTGTGTCGTGTGACCGCTGCAGTCTGTCGTGTGACCGCTGCAGTCTGTCGTGTGACCGCTGCAGTGCATCGTGTGATCGCTGCAGTGTGTCGTGTGACCATTGTTTTTTGCTGAGTGCCCTCATCGTATTTGTCCCTCATTGTGTTTATCCCTTACTATGCCTGCCCCTCATCGTGTCTGTTCCTCATCATGTCTATAAATGATGAGAACATCATCGGATCCTTCATCGAAGGTTTAAGATTAAGGTTTAAGATTAATGTTTGGAGATAGTGTTGACTCATCTCTCATAAAAGCAACTCAAAAACTCAATTTTTCACTTATTGACTACAATTGCAATTGAAAACACAGATTTTCTGATAACTTTGCCCGACGTACACAAAGTCTCATTCAAATGTGTTAAAACAAGTGAGATGTATGTGAGGGACGTAAATATCGGGTTAATAGTTCAAAAATGAGAAAATAATAAAACAATCGTAACTTAGGACACAATTCTGTCTTCGAAACTAAGATGAAAACTAGTAGTACCATTTTTAAGAAAGTAGGCTTCATGGTATGTGTATACCAGGAAGTAGCTGGCGCTGTGTACCGTGAGCTGGGCGAAGATGCTGTTCCTTCTCAGCTGCGGATTGTGAGTGTTTGGTTACTGTAAGTGGTCTGTGTTACGGTAATGGCTTCATGTTAAAATCATCATCGTACCTCCCTCATGACCTGCGTTATGGTGCTTGCATCATGGTACCTGCAGCATGGTACTTTTCTCATGGTACCTGCTTAATTCTACGACCATGCTATAGCTCATGTATGTACGCCAGTTTACGGACATGCACGGGATACACGTGCATGTAGGGGACACACGTACATGCACGTGAGTGATAGGTTTTTCTCACGTGTGACGTCATCAGGCTTCCAACAAGCCGCAATTCGATGAGCCTCGCCCTCAACCCTCGGCTCAAGTTACGCCACGTAAGTAGTCCTGTGGTTTGCCTAGCTTCATTTGAGTCACAGCACTGTTTGGCAGGTCACTGTTTGACAGGTTACTGTTTGACAGGTTACTGTTTGACAGGGCACTGTTTGGCAGGGCACTGTTTGGCAGGTCACTGTTTGACAGGTTACTGTTTGACAAGGCACTGTTTGACAGGGCGTTGTTTGACAGGGCACTGTTTGACAGGTTACTGTTTGACAGGGCACTGTTTAACAGGGCGCAGTTTGACAGGGCACTGTTTGACAGAGCACTGTTTGACAGGGCACTGTTTGACAGGGCACTGTTTGACAGGTTACTGTTTGTCAGGGCACTGTTTGACAGGGCGCTGTTTGACAGGGGACTGTTTGACAGGGCACTGTTTGACAGGGCACTGTTTGAGAGGTCACTGTTTGTCAAGGCACTGTTTGACAGGGCACTGTTTGAAAGGGCACTGTTTGACAGGGCACTGTTTGACAGAGCATTGTTTGAGAGGACACTATTTGTCGGGGCACTGTTTGACAGGGCACTGTTTGACAGAGCTCTGTTTGAGAGGACACTGTTTGTCAGGGCACTGTTTGACAGGGCACTGTTTGACAGAGCTCTGTTTGAGAGGACACTGTTTGTCAGGGCACTGTTTGACAGGGCACTGTTCGACAGGACACTGTTTGACAGGGTACTGTTTGACAGGGCACAATACAGTTTGACAGATTGGGAGAGGGGGGGAAGAGGGCACAGATGTTTGGATTGTCCAGTTTTTGAAGTATGGTTTCGACACTCCGCAGACTTTATTCGCTATCAACTGAGCCGTTTCATCAGTATTGGGCTGTAATACATGAGATGCATTCATACGGCATACAAAAAAATGTTTTAGAATCTTTAGAAAATACATTCATGTAATCCTAATATGATTCATGCTCATTCTTAACCTTTTTTACAACATTTTTAAGAGATATCTTTCATCTTTACAATTTGTTTATCGTCTGCTGTGATACACTGTACGAACGCGTTAGTTATATCCATTCTATTTAAAAGTGCTTTTTGCTTATGGAAATCTCAGGAATTAAATAAAGGATATTAAGTAGAAACAATTTAGTAGAGTTGGGAAGATGTTGAAATATCTCATAATTCAAGTATTGTAACTGTTGGACCGTAGTTTGAGGAATGTGGGGACGTGCATTGTCGTGAAGCGAAAGTGGACCATTTATATTTACTAGCTTGGGTTATTTCTACTTCAAGTTTTCATATACACAATCAATTTTCTGTCGATACGATGTTTCTGGCGCCACTTTACATTGTGGCAAAAAAGGGTAGTGTTACTGAAAGGCTGATATAACATCTAACTAAAAAATGCACCGTCTCATGTTTGACGATATAATTATTTAAAACCCCTTTGAAAATAACAATTGCCAAAGCCTCCTCCGCTTCAACAAGGTCCTACAATTAGCAAATGTTCTTTTCTGAGGAGGGCTACATGGACATTAGTTCTTCTTGATTTGCATTAGTTACGCTACCAGGATTTCTGGTGCGTGTTGCGTGTATTGCTCACCCACGCACCGGGATGCTTTGCCCACGCACAGAGTCATGCACCTATGCACCAACAAGCCTTGACAACGTACGGAGTACTAATAATTGTTCCTGTACTAATTGAAGGGTGGACAGCACTAGTGGACTACTTGCATTTTTTCCCGTGGTAAATTTAATATATTTTCCAGGGGAAAAAATGCAAGTGGTCCACTCCCGTGCTGTCGGTAACACAGCGCTGACAGAGGCGATTACGATCCAGTAGTTTACTATATGAAGGGTGGACAGCACTAGTGGACTACTTGCATTTTTTCTCGTGGGAAAAAATGCAAGTAGTCTACTAGTGCTGTCTATCCTTCAATTGTCACGTTAGAGTCCATAGGATCTCATGCTAAATTACTCGGTATGTAGCTGAAGACTGGACGCGGACGCTATGTGTTCATGTAAGACACTCAGGTGATGCGGCTCTCGGATCCTGCTGAGACCACCACTGGCAATTGAATCTTTTGTCCTCCCTGTCTTGTGCATTAAATTAACCCATTTATGCCTCGCGTCCTACATATAGGACAGTTCCATGCAAAGTTTTCTGTTGATTAGGCATGATAAAAAATGAAAAAGCAAAGTATTGTTGAGTGTAACTTTTTAATTACTGTTTACAAAATTTTTTCCAGTTGCAGGTTTGAGATTGCACCCAGAGGTCGTCATACAGGAGCGCTCAAATCGTCCAGCCGTTATTCTAACCTCCGGCATAAATGGGTTAAGCTTAGTAATATCTGCACTTTAATTCTTTTATTTAATTCACTTATTTAGTAGTTTTGAAGTAGTCTACCAGTATGACAGTCAGATCAGTTGACGCAATGACTACGGATCAACTCGCTATGTACAGTTTATTTACATCAGGCTGTGTGAGGCTGTACTCTGATACTGTGCTGTGTGATACTGTGTTGTGTGATACTGTGCTGTGTGACACTGCGTTGTGTGATACTGTGCTGTGTGATACTGTGCTGTATGATACTCTGCTGTGGGATACTGTGTTGTGTGATACTGTGCTGTGTAATACTGTGTTGTGTGATACTGTGTTGTGTAATACTGTGTTGTGTAATACTGTGTTGTGTGATACTATGTTGTGTAATACTGTGTTATGTGATACTGTGTTGTGTAATACTGTGGTGTGTGATACTGTGCTATGTAATACTGTGTTGTGTGATACTGTGCTATGTAGTACTGTGTTGTGAGATACTGTGCCATGTAGTACTGTGTTGTGAGATACTGTGCTATGTAATACTGTGTTGTGTGATACTGTGCTATGTAATACTGTGTTGTGTGATACTGTGCTGTGTGATACAGCGCTGTGTGAAAGTGTACAGTGTGATCCTGTATTGTGTGATAGACCAAACAAATTTTTCTTTTAAATTTTAATTTTGAGTGATGCTGTAGAATAGAAGTTATTACGAGCTCCTCATACTGAAATCATGCATGCTAGATACCCCCTTCCCCCTCCATCTTCCCCTTATGTGCCCCATTATCTCCTCCCCTCCTGCTTCCCCTCCCTCTACCTTGCCGGTCAGCCCATGAAGGGTGTGGTCCTGTGTATGGAAGGCCATTTGCCTTTCTGTTTATTGGCTTTCCTTATTTTCTTTACTTGGCTGCTTTGAAGCCCCAGCCTGTCTGCTGATCTTACATGTTCCTGCCAGACATTACCTCAAGTTACAATACTGAGAACGGGAACACTCTCTTCGAACATTAGTCGTAAGAGGCTAACATTAACAATTGTAAACCCAATGCACTCGTATATACACTGTCTACTTGGTTGGACAAAAACTCCTTGTTTTTCGTTAGAAAGGGATAATAGAAAGAACTGACAAGGCAAGGCTGAGGGCGTGCAGTTATTGTTCCTTCCTTTATTTATTTTTCGGAAGTTTTAGTTTTATTCAAAATGACAAGCTTTTTGTGTGTTCCTTGAAAGAGAATCCTCTAAGTTTTGTTCAGATGAATCATTGAAGAGTCATTGTGTGTGTAAGTTCAGTGGTGGGATACAAGCCAGTATTGTATCCGATATATTAATAGCTATGTTGGCAATGTTCCCACGAGGGAAGCACAAAAGCGTTGAAGCAATGGAAGACGGGTTGACTAATGAAAAATACAATTTTTAAAGATTTATGTTAGAAGTCGTAAGGAAAAACTCACCTTGAAACCCAAAGTATGCACTTTGAGGATAGTTGTTGGCTGAATCCAGTCGTGCCATGAAGAATATATTCGCTTTTATTTTAGTTTCTTGCAGAGCTTGGAGATTGCCAGCTCCCTCGCTCTAGATCTGCTCACTTTATACTGTGTTAGGGCTATGACTACAGCAGTACGCTCAGAAGAGGTAGCGTTATGTAACTCTGTGTACCGGCCAACACAATCTGACACTGTTTATTAAACCAACGAATATGTGAAATAATTTTACCGCACTATGTCCAAAAACTTCCATTTGTACCAACATTCCTAGTCATTATTTAAAGCCTATCGTTTTAAAAGTCAATGTACCACACTGGTCAAATTAAATTTTTTTGTTTGCTGCTCACCTATGTACGTCAGCTAGCGTAAATCCCAGGCAGTTTAGAATACCTCGCACTCACCTGTTTTTGTGCTCGTAAACAGGGAGTGACTGGCCCTTGTCTTGCTTTGCTCAGCTCTCTCCTCATGTTGATTGCGTAATTTGTCTTTGTTGCTAGTAATATTGCGCCTTTGTCTCCTTGGTGTCACAGTAGTGTCAAGAGAGCGACTATTGCTGACGACGTCCAAGGAGTTCGGTGCAGCTTAATTCAGCTGTAAATACAAAAAATTTGGTTGTTCAGAATTGTGGACATTGTGCTTTTGTCGGTCATGTTTATCTCTGAGAATTTAAGCAACTTCTGAAATTTCAGTACTGGGCAACAGTCGAAGTTGTTGTGCCAGTCATAGCCAACAATATTGACTTCCCCATGACTTCTAAGCATTACTGCCACATGACCTCTAAGCATCACTGCCACATGACCTCTATGCATCACTGTCTCCAATGATCTGACGCTCGATTGTAGGATCACATCACTGTGCGCAATATAAGAAGAAAAATTAACTCATTGATAACGTTTGTTAACGTAATGGCAAAGCTATGATCGCATCTGCATGCAACAGCCAGCCCCAGCGTTGCACACAGCAGTAGAGCAGCTGCTGTTTATTGACTGTTGCTGTTGCCTCCATGTGTTGGACGGCGACCTGACTGTTTGGTTGTTGCTGCTTGTTTGTTGCCACTGTTGCTACTGAGTGAAATATTTGCTACACTGGTGATTTATACTGTCCAGTGTTGTACTGTAGCAGGTCTTCCCCCATTTGTATAGAGGAGACATACCTGCGTACGAGATTGCTTGTTCGCTTGGTAGGCAGCGACCAGTGTCTTGTATTCTAATACCCAATTTCTTTTAATTATATCGAAAAGGTAATAAAGAACGTGCAGTCTTTGTATGTATGCACAACTCACGGTCCGGTTTCTCTGACACTAAGTTGAAATGTCCGTAGGTGCGCTCTTCACACGGAGTACATTGTGAAATTTAAGTACATTGGTGTGCTTCCCACTCTAGGTACACTGTGCTATATAAGTACATACTTGAAGATGTACTTCCCACCTGCAGTTCAGTCCCAAATTGTAGTTCATGTCTGCGTGTAGTTAACTGCCTCGTATTTAATTTGTTCAAAATATGAGGACAGTTTAGTGCTATTTATGACTTGTTAGTCAAGAGAAGTGCACGGCATTATGAGGTTTTGAAGTATTATCAGGTGTATGGAGGCATTGTGAGGTTTTGAGGTATTATGAGGTGTATTGAGGCATTATGAGGTGTTTTGAGGTATTGTGAGGTGTTTTGAGGCATTATGAGGTGTTTTGAGGCATTATGAAGTGTTTCGAGGAATTATGAAGTGT